>VDFB02358444.1:0-28002 GCA_007258455.2 Sequoia sempervirens | reverse complement strand
ATTCTATTAATAAGACTCTTCTATTATGAAAATACATGATCGTTGGGAATGAACATACTCACCTATTAATATCCAAACTCATCTTTTAATAAGTTATTCTGCTAGGCTATTATAGGCACCAAAAATGTTAGTAAAATAATTATTCCTAACACAAAATTTTAACATTGGTATTAAGAGATATGTTTTTTATAAATATTATTGTGATACCTTAATTTGGATAAACTCTATTTTCTCAGATAACTCAATTTAACCATGGATTGCATCTCATATAACAGAATGTATTTTATTTGATTCTTCATCTACTATGACTTATTTATTATCAAATATAAACCGATATTCTCTCATATCAAAAACAAAATAAAGATGCAAGTATGTTCAGTTCACAACTGTTAAGGTGTTGAATTTAACCAACTGTCAAGGTGTTGAATTTAACCAACTATTTAAGGTGCCCAATCTAATTTATTTATTAAGAAACTTCAAGATTTCTCTTTCAGAAAGGGCATCCCACTTGCATATCTATGCATGCATATACACAATAATTATACAAATGCATGTGCATTACATTATTTTGCTTATGTTGAACTGTGTGTGCTATTGTTTAAATGACAAGGCTGATTGCAGAAAAAACTGCTCTCACGCCTTTATGAACACAAAAAAATCCTTTCTGGGTTTTACTTTTCTACTCTCTAGCTTTCCAAAACATTTTAAAGTTTTAAATTTCATTAAAAAACGCAAATTCTATGATTGTTTTAAGATAGCTCTGTCTTGTTGAAGAACTATTCACTTACATTGAATTTTTTTACCTCATTTATTATATTCTTGAAGTGATTTTAATATAATAATAATGTGTGATAGATCCTCAAATAGAAATTGCGTATATATATAGAAAGAGAAAGCTCCATATAATTAGACTTATTGTTGTACATTGATGAGAGAAAACAATCACTAGTATCATTTATTATGATTAATATAAATCTATAATGACATTGGTAAATGATTCTTTTTGTTGGTTGTATACCTCATTTTATGAGCATAATAAATTATTTAGAGTTATTAAAAGTTGTTAACAAAGATCTTATTAAATTATTAATCATTGATTTATAACGGAAATCGATAATAATTTGATTATAGTATGTATTTTAATTAAAAAGATATGAGAGATTATAATATGATGCCATTGTTTTCTTATTGTTATGTCATTATCAATCTATTTTCATAAATAAATTGATACAGGGTTGTCCACTAGAAACGTGATATAGGCATGCTCATCTAGAATACATTATCTCTTGTGATTGATATAAAATGAAAAATAGTGAGATTATTATATGTTTTCGAATGGGAATATAGTTCAAGAAATCTAATGCTAAATATGAGATAATGAGCCACACTTACAACATTAGTAAATATAACAACACACACACACACATATAGGTTTTAAGTTTTTCGTGTGAGCACTACTACTCTTTTATTCTCCTTTATTTTTGTCAATTATAAGGGTTGAATATTGAGCTTGGGAGTAGATGAGGGTTGTGTGTGCATCATCTAGTTATTTTAGAAAAATTATTGAGAAATACTGTGTGGGTCTAGTCATGATCCTTGACCTTGAACTATTATTACAGTGTGGAGAGGTGTTAGTGGGTTGTGATGAAAGTTGTTGTCAAGCCATCTTTGTAGCCCAACGATTATATTCCTTGTTATCCAACCATGTGGGAGATGGTTGAACTCTAGTTGTTGAACTATGGTTCCTCTGCGAATTATATATGTAGGCAAGGCTGTTAGAGACGATCCCCCGAGGAATTAGGTCTAGCCCCTAGGGTTTGTGCTATTTTCATTACTTTGAGTTGTTATTGATATAATGTATTTGCTTAGCTTATGACTTTATTGTGCCTTCAGTTTATGAATGTGTGGGTTGAATTATTAAAGTCTTTCTTGATGATTTAATTTCCATGTCCCCATTCGAGAACCCTCCTAGGATTGCGTAAGAAATTTAGTTTTCTAATTAAATACATTAATCTTTAACTAGTCAAATGTTGCATGCTTCCTTGTAGTGCCTTCTTGGGTAGCAGCCTTTTGTGAGTTTTGCAAGCTTTCTTGAGCGAAATTTGATAGTTGTGTTTTGTCCTTAACTTTATTTTGAGTGTTAAATTTAGGGAACTACACCTAGGTCTCTCTAAGATTTCCAAATCTGCTTGGTCTTTAAATCCCCTAGTCACCAGAGATCCTCCACCCTCTATGTGAATTTGGATGATCCTACTATAAAACCCTAGTTGTAGAATGAGGTGTATGTCAATTGTATGCCACTAAAATTTAAACTGAATGATCTCTCTAAGGCCATCAATATTTAGAATGATATCCTCAAGTGGTTACTAGCCTAACTCATTATTGTCAAGGATAAAATTCAAGTGTTAGAAGAGAAGGTACTTAAATAGAAGGTGAATTGATTGGGTGAGGTCGATGATGAAGGTCGTTGGGGTATGTTGTCATCCCTCACCAAGTCTCTTGATAAATGGGCTAATTGGGAGAATGAGGTTGAGGAGCTCCAAGTGTTGGTTGGCACTAAGGAAGATAGGATGAAGTTGTAGGAGGGGGTTTCCATCATGTGGAGCAATCAAGAAAAACCCTTAGGTGCTTATAGAAAATTGTGGACTACAACAAGGAAACCATTAAGAATACTATGGTCACCATCCATACATTCTAGCATATGCTTTAGAACAACCATGGAAAAAGGGATGGTGATGACAGTTAGGACACTAGTCTCCCTAAGAAGGGAAAGGAAGGGAGCAGATCTGCTTTGCCTAGCGCTCAAGAGGTCCAGCCTAGCCACAAGGGTCATTTTTCCTTTGAAGAGAAACTCCAATTCCTTGCTAAGGAATGGTTAGTTTTTCTCTATGTTTTACTTTTTTTATCTTTTGCTAGTCTCTCAGATCTAATTCCATTCCCAACAACTTTTTCTTCAACTAAGTGTTTCAAAAATCCTTGATCTCATTACCAATTCTCCCCTGGTAGCTATGAAGCTAGTGATTATCACCTAGAGAAAACCAAATATATAAAATTAGTAGCACCACCTTGTCAATTGAATAGGCCAAACTAGCAATTCCTTTAAAGGAGGTAGCTACACCAATAGACAAAACTAAAAAATGAAACTTTTTAATGTAGTAGTTACCCAAGACATGCAACAATATCTCTACAGTTGTTAAGTGGACAAATCACACTTGACCATACCCTACAATTTTTCAACCTATTGCCTAAAATTCCATGGAATTGAATGATAGTTCTTTCTTCTGGTGAAAATGAGTTTCATGTAATGTCAAGTCATGGGAAATTAGTCCAACATAGGTGACACTTCCCACATCCAAAAATAAATAAAAAAATTGTACACTTACACAATGCATATATTCACAACATACATACATATAAATTCACATAAAACATGTTTTTGAATTTACCTAGCTTTCCCCTTCCTTTTGGATTTAAAATATGCATAAATTAGACAATTGCAAACCTTTTTTTCATTATTGAAAGTTGACCTTCAACTATTAAAACACATTATATATATAACATTAAATCTCTTATAATATATCAAAAATATTTTCCTTTTGTATAAATATAATTTTGTTAATCATATTTTATAACAAAATCATTAAATATGGAATAAGATGTATGAAAAAATTATAAATTTATGATATCTATATAGTCTCTTTAGATATTCTTGTGATATACTTAAAACATCAAATGCAACATATGCTCTCAAGTAAGATACTTGCTAGCTACATAAACACTCAAACACAATCAGATAAACAAGATACATTAAACTAATTACAATTTACTACTTAACTTTTATGATATTAGTTTGGTCTAATTGTAGCATAAACAACACATTCTAATCTTTGACTTGTTTAGGTGGCTCATCTAAAATCACACTAAGATGATCCACCTAAACAAGTCAAAACTTAGAATGTGTTGTTTAAGCTTGTTCGTCTCAATCTATCACACTAAAAATCAATAATAAAATCACTATATTATTCCAGTCAACCAACATTTCATTAATTAAGCATTACAACAACACATTCTAATCTTTGACTTATTTAGGTGGCGCATCTAAAATCACACTAAAATGATCCACCTAAACAATTCAAAACTTAGAATGTGTTGTTTAAGCTTGCTCTCTCAATCTATCCCCACTGAGAATCAATTATAAAATCACTATATTATTCAAATCAACCAACCATTACAGATCCTAATTCATTCTGCCAACTTGAAAATCAAGTCCCTATCGAAAAAATAAAAATTGTGAAGTTTTTTATATTCTGAAATATATATATATGCATTCATGCCACTATTCTTCCAATCGAAATGAGTGTACATGTATCATCACACAAACGAGTATTTAAGCCAATATTCTTCCAATGCATGCCAGCTACCATGGCCATTTTGCTGAATATACTCAGCAAGAACCTTATCTTCGTTGGACGTCCATTTTCTCACGGCAAGGGGCTCTACCCATTATTGATTTACTTCTTTCAAGCAGGCCTGCAGCACCAGCAGTGCAGAAGAAGAATAAGTAAAGCCTGAATAAGGCAGTGAGACGGATTTCAAGAGATCAAAAAATACTCGTATGGATGGAAGTTGTAGTGATACAGTTAAGACTTTGCTTTACAGATCCATCAATATAAAGAAATTAAAACAAAAAATTATCTTCAAATTGACATTCCTAAAACTGGTAAGTGTGAAATATATTGACCATCAAGGCCTGACGTGATGTTTTCCACTTCAAACAGGTTGGAGAGGGCCATTGCTGGGGCCTCAATGCTGCCGATTGAACAGGGGGAACAAAAAGATAAATTTATGTCGTTAAAATGAGGAGTAATGGTATCATTAAAGACAACCAATGCATCTTCACCTACGGCAACAAATATATACAACGCAGTACAAGTCCATTATCTACCAAAGAGATTCTAATTATAGCCCCCCTTTTTTCTAATAAATAAATTTAATGTAGATGGGCCTAGTTTTAAATTTTATAGTTGTATGATTATATTTAGTAGATTTTTTATATAGGAAGAGGGTTCAGTAGTTGAGCATGTTTAAATAATTGTGATAATATTTATTGATTTAATGTTCAATACTAGTATTAGTAGTTGTGAGTGTTGTCTATGTATACTTATAGTTAAATGAAACATATTACTTACATCTAGAAAGCACTAAGTCATGATGTCGCATTGGTGATTGGACAAAAAATGACTTAATGCACAACTATTACTTTACCCTTTTTCGAGGGCCTTTTTAGATACTCAACAAAATGTATGGTGATGTGTTATTATATATGATGATGTGGACTTGAAACCTTAGTTATAAGTAGGGACCTTGTCAAATAAGTTGCTAGAAAAAAATAAGAGTAATTTAAAATTGTCACATATGAATTTAACAGGAATGAAGTTAGAATGTTCAACTACTAGCTCCACTCCCCTAATATAATCAAAATCTTAGGGCATAAAAAATGCTTGATATGTAGGGTTGACTACTACATTTAAATTGGAAATGGAACTAAAATAGTATACATTAAAATTGATAGATAGTATAATCACATTCTATGAGTTGTCAATATAAGATTAGAGCTTCGTTTGAACAACAACAAAATTAAAATTAATTTAATTTTAATAATTTTATATTAATTTTTGAAATAAATGTTTTTTTAAAAATCAATGAATTTAATTTATTTTATTTAATGTCAATTAATTTATAGAATCGAGATAAATATATTATAAAAGAATTAAAAGAATGTAGTAAAAGCATAAAGTTATTATAATAATATAAATTTATTGTATGATTAAGTTTTAGTTTATATTAAAAATAAAGATAAAATAATAACATTTAAAATTAATTATTTGACATAAATTGTTTATATGGGAGATCAAGAAATTATAATGTATCCATTTTGAGGATTCAGGTTTTGAAAAGTCATTAAACTAGACTTGATGGGTGATTCAAATGTCAAAAAACTTGATTTTCCCATCATTGTTGATATAAAGGACCTTATGTGTTATCCATTCAATCATTCTTAAGTTGCAAAAATAATTTAATCTTTACATGTTCTTTTATTTTAAAAGTGATTTGACCACCTATTATGAGTCAAAGAAAACATAATTTATCACTTTGCATTTCTTAGTAACTATTGCAAGTGGTATTTTGTATTAGTGACCTAGAATACACCATAGGTATCTTCTAACTAATGGGCTAAGATAAATAGATGGATAGCCATCAAAGCATGAAGGATAGAGGAATTCATTAGATATTATGATTACAAATAGCCTAGTAGACACATATGTAGCATGTGACTAGTTGTATTGGTTAATAGACTTGTTACCCATGGTGCATCAAGGTATGTAAACTATGGATAATCTTATAGCATACCTATGTTACATCCTAGCTTTCGTTATTGTCAAAAGTATGAGTATTGGTTATCATTGATGTTAGAGGTTTGTTGGAGTTGGTTGTAGTCTGGTTGGTAGTGTTTGTAGTCTAGGTATTTGGTTGGCAAAGTCTTTGAGAAATCCTCCACATTTCTTCATTGGTGATGTTGTGCTCCTATGGTTTTGAAGTTAGATTCATATGTTGTTAGGGCATGTGTGATCCATGTTTCATGTTGTTTGGATTATAGGAAAGGTGTTTTGCAAGTAACAATTTGAAGATAGTGTTGGGTATGTGAGGAAGCTCAAAAAGGTGTAAAGTTTAGCTCTGCATTCCTCCCCACTTGTAGATATGGTAATGCAGATCAAAATTTAAGTTCAATTTTTTGTGAAGGGGCTATAGGGTGGGTGGAAAAAGATGGGGGGCCAAATTATGGCCAAATTTTAAAAAAAGTTCTAATAACTCATAATGCGAGCACATTATAGCGCACTTGTGTTATGGCTTGGTGTGTCAAGCCTAAGGATTGACCACACCAAGCCTATTATGCCCTCACGTTATAATGTGAGTGTGGAATAACACGCTTGTGTTATGAACAATTAAAAGAAAAAAAAAGGAAATTGAACTCATTTGCTTTGTGACTTTTTTTTCTTCCCATGGCCAGAAGCCATTCTTTTGTGTGCTCGCATTCTGGGAGGAGTGAATCTTTTAAGTTTTTCATCAAATTGTTGTTGTTTTATTGCCAGGATACTGCCACGTTGATGGGGAGGTCGAAGAGGTTTAAGGATTATTTTTTTTTTGTTATGAATTTGTTAGTTTTAGGCTGTTCTTGATATTTATTTATTGAATTTGTAGGAGATGATAATGAACTTGTAAACCTCTTCAAAACCCTCCTGAAAAATCCTCAACAAGTAGAGCAACAACAAACAAGAAGAAAATCCTCAAATTCAACAACCACAACAATACTCTCCTCCACCAATCCCTCAACATCCTCCTAACACTCAACAAAATTTAATGAGTGAAATTGAAAACAATAAAAAACAATTTTATGAGTTAATCATGAGGTTGAACGATCCAAACGGTTCGACTATGGAAAGAAAAACACGTGCAAATTCACTTAAAGAAATGTTAAAACATGTAGATGCAATCAACAAACAATTAAGTGGTTGGAAAGATAGGAGGCAAGTAGCTAGGAATTTTTGCCAAGATAAATTATTATATAAAAATGTAAAAGATCTAAAAGTTACAAAATTAGATTTGTGCTCATTATTCACTGGCCCACGCACAAATAAAAATCTTAGCCTCAATGCGAAGAGGTTTCCTATCCATTGGTGTCACCACCAATAGTTTAGGAACCTTTTTTGGGATAGGTGGTACATGGTTTTTTATTACCCACCATGCAACAATTGTGAAGTCCCACAATATTTCCTAAGGAAACTATACTATGAATTCATCTTGAAGAAATCCTGAATTATTTTGATATGAGGGACTTCCAGGGGAGAGATGGGGGGTCAACTCAAGATAGACCTGGTGCACAACAAGATCCTAGGCAACAAGCAAGACAACCTCTCGCTAGGCCGCCTCATGAGCACATCGTTATCCTTTCCATCCCGAAGGAGAGTGTTGGGTAGACACTTTACATGTCATCAACTCTTTGAATCAGAGTGTCATCTAGCATGCCATCCCTATACTACAACACCATCCAGGGGATTCTTCTAGTGGTGGGCTTCAATCCCATTTGTGTTAGGCTTTCGGGGTGACTTGTTCATATGACCCCAACGACACTCAGGAGGCTACTACATAGGATAGATTTGCAACTATGGAGATGGTGAGGGTAGCTAACATTTTGAATGAGGCTAATTGCATCAATACTCAGGTAAATGTTAGCATGTTCATTGAATTTAATTTATTAAATTTCAATTTTGAAATGCAAGATTAACTAATTTAGTTTTATGATACTAATAAAATTTTAGGGTCACAGTATTGATACTAGATGCACCGGCCCTACACCCGCTTATTACTCCACTGCATCTATAGTTGAGGTATGTAACTAGTAAATAATTATAAATTTATTACATGTTAATAGCATTATTATATGAATGGTATTCTAATATCCGATTTTGGATGTTGAATTAAGCTAATATTGGAGGTTTCGTTGGAACACCTCCCAGTGCTAGTAGATTTAGACAAACCTGCACGCAGGTAATAGAATAAAGAGTTTAAGTAATGAATTGTACTTAATAGGTTTGTGTCGTTTATATTTATATCATTGTTTACATTGCATTGTACATCTTTCAAACTCAAAGCATTACTTCACATTCTATAACAAATAACTAAATGTTAATAGATGACAAAATTTCAACTACAATATAGTTGTTTATAAAGTCAACATAAGAAATAATGCAATTAATTCACATAGCATAAGTAATAAGTTGGAGCAACTTCCAGTTGCATTTGCTTGTCATGGTATTCCATGAGACCACTTTTTATTGAGGCATCTTTTCAAATAGTTCACTGCCTTGTATATGCTATGGATGCTTGGAAGAAATATATGAAAGAATAATAGTAAGCAATAGCATAGACAAGGCAATGAGTTGTTTGAAAAAATTCCTCAAAGAAATATGGTCTCATGGTGATGTCCATCACCATGAGACCCAATTTCTTTGAGGCATTTTTTAAAACAGCTCAGCCTTTTCTATGCTACGAAATTTTCCATACATGTCTACCAAAGCATTTTATCAAACAGTTCATTTCCTTGCTGCTATGGCTAAAATCCTAAAAAATGTGTTTTCCAACAAACTATGGATGCTTGGAAAAAATCTATCAAAGAATAATAGTAAGCAATAGCATAGACAAGGCAGTGAGTAGTTTGAAAAAATGCCTCAAAGAACTGTGGTCTCATGGTGATGGAATGACATTCCATCACCATGAGACCACATTTCTTTGAGGAATTTTTCAAATAGCTCACCATCTTTTCTATGCTACCAAAATTTCCATACATGTGTACCAAAACATTTTATCAAACTACTCACTTTCATGCTGCTATGGCTAAAAGCCTAAAATAGGTGCTTTCCAAAAAACTATGGATGTTTGGAAAAAATATATCAAAGCATAATAGTAAGAAATATCATAGTCAAGGTAGTGAGCAATATAAAAAAATTCCTTGAAGAAATGTGGTCTCATAAGGAATTTTTTCAAACAGCTCACTGCTTGAAGAATAGAAACCAACCTTTTAGCCAAAATTCCCCTCCAAATTATTTTCAAGGTCCTCATCCTCATCCTCAATTTACCAATCCATGGAACCTTCCACCTTTTATTCCACTTTTTCATGTTCCCACCCCTCCCTCTTCATGTCATAATTTCCCTCAATCTCATAACCAAGACCACACTATACCATTGACCCTATCCTAGTAGAATACCATAGAGAAGGAAATGAATTGTTTGAAAAAATGCCACAAGGAAATGTGGTCTTATGGTGATGGAATGCCATGACACATTTGTTTGTAATGGAATTCCATCACCATGAGACCCCATTTCTTTGAGGCATTTTTTCAAATATTTCATTGCCTTCTCTTTGCTACCACAATTATCATACATGTCCATGAAATCATTTTATCCAACAGTTCACCACCTTGCTGCTATGGGTAAAAGACTAAAAATAGGTGCTTTCGAACAAGCTATGGATAGGGAAAATAGTAAGTATGATAATAAGACATATATAGTTTAATAAGTACTAAAAATTTTGTTCATTATCTCATACATTATAAGCCATGATGCAAATCACTATTATAGTTTTTATGATTGAATAATTTTTTGTTTATTTTTAGATGTTGGAAAGGGATACACCTCTGAATGTTCATAGGGAAATAGAGCTCAGTGTTTCATCTACTATAGACTCCTAGATGGCTCTCATGAAGGAGGTATGAGGTAGATTACTAAATTTCAATTTACTTTTGTTGTTATAGTTGTTAGTTAGTGAAAAATCAAATCATTATTGATTCCTAGTTTAATTTCTCTTTGGATGGTTTCTACAAGGCTTCAACATGCCACAACATGGGCATGTGAATATTTCCCTCGAGGAGAGAGATCATCTACTAGTGGTAAGTGATTATTTTGTTAAATATATCATTTTTTATAATGTAATTTCTATTTATTAATGTCTTTACTTCTTATTGTAATACATAAAGCTTGAGCAAGAGCTAAACCCAGGAGGAGCACTAGGAGCACTCCTCGAACTCTAAATAATTGAGTGATAGACCTATTGGCATCTCACCAACAAGCAAAGGGAAAGAATTTATTTTGAGAGGATGCAGAGCAATGACTTTTGATTCTAGAGCCCTTTGTTGTATGCCTATATGGCATTCTCATAAGCCTATATGGCTATTTTGTATATATTTTATACTTATATCAACATATATTGATGTATGCCTACATGGCTATTTGGTTAATACAAATCTTTTTAATCGACGTTGTACATATTTGCATTATAAATCCACAGTTCAATAGATATGAGTTGCGCGTACTCAAGTGTATACTTTACAAATTACATGTATACTTTGTGACTTATGTGTATTCTAATGTATACTTTGCGACTTATGTGTTTTCATGCATATACCCTGTATCCATGCATATAGTTTTTATTAATTTATGTATATTATGTATTCATGTGTATACTTGATGGCTTACATGTTTTTGAGTGCTTGTGCTTCCCTTATTAACATGTATGCTTGAATTATTCACATGTATACTTAATAATTGGTTAGCCCTAGCATTGATCATTGTTGTCCTTCATGGTTTTTCTTGAATATTTATTAATTGACGCTAAACAACTTTATTAGTTGATGATAAAAAACTTCAATATTTCTAGGAATACTAGTAGAGTTAAAAATCACAAAATTGCACAAATTGAAAAGAAAACATTAACTGTAAATAAATACACTAATTATTAACTTGATAATTGATTAAGAATGAGTATAATATATATCAAGAGACAAGCCTTCTAGAATGAAAATTTACAACTAGAAAATAGGAAAAACATTCCCAATACTTTGAAAGCAATAATCCACCCAAAATTGCAATGGGAGAGAAGGCTTATTTAAAATCCTTGAGCAATGTATTTCCTAATGCTTCCTTGTTCTTATGTATTTCAATTCAATTTAATTCAAAGAGTTCCATCAAATGCTTTACCTAAAAGAAAAAAACACATTTTCAATTGGTATTCCATGAGATGTTTCATAAAAAGATTTTAGTATATTTAATCTTTTGATTGGAACAACTCAATTAAGCAAAGGATACATAATCTTCACAACACTTGCAAAACATAATATTCATAGTATAAGATGATGAGCAGTTAACTTCTTGACACATTATCATACAAACATTTATCTTGAATAGACTTCTTTAAACATTTTCACAACATAATCCTCATAGTACATAATGAATTGTTGTGTTCTTGATCCATCACCATATAAACACGTCGAAGAATGTATATGTTAACTTTTTGCAATATTATTTCTTGTATAGGAAATGGACTTGGGAGAAATATTTATAATTTATAATACAAATAAGAAATGAACTCAAGGTTGGAAACTTTATTTATCACAATAAATAATAAATGTACGTGAGAGCATCACTTGTTTCACTTAGACTCCAATTTTCAAGCATGGAAAATCATTTCAAATGAAAATGACAAAATGCTTCACAACCAAAGTTGTTAATTGAGGAAAAATAAAATTTTTCCAAGTTCCACCATTGTACGCATTTACAATTGGTTGTATAGTGTTTTAAGGGCAAAGAGGATAATTAAAAAATGTATTGCACTTGCTAGACTTAAGGATGATCATATGTTTTTTGTGTGGAAAATTCAGATTTCTCAATTGTCATGTGAATGTTTCTCTTTTTTATTGTTCTGCATGCCATCATAAGGGATCGAGTTTTTTGAACATAGCTTAGAGTCATTCGATATGTTTGGGTGCTAAAGAGGACCATGCCTAGCATAAACATACCTATTGGGATGTGTTGGAACTATTTGTTTGGTCACACAAGTTGCAAAACAAAAGTTGCACCAGTTTGCAACTTTAAACTACTTACATTTGACACTTTTTCCATCAAGTGAATACTAGACACCACGAGAAGACGAATTCAAGATAACAAAAATTGAGAAAATTTATTATAGAGGATCCCAACATGATCCCATAAGCTCAGATGGAGATTTCATAAGCGTCACAGTTTCTGAGTAATAGCATGTCAAAGATTGTAGCCATTTTGCACTTTGGACCCTTAAGGGATAGAGTCAGTTGAACATGGTTCAAAGTGATTTAGCATTTTTGGGTATGATAGAGGACCATTCCTAGCCTAAATGTACCCATCTAAATGTGTTGGAACAGTTTGTTTGGTCACATGAGTTGCAAAATAAAAGTTGCACCACTTTGCAACTTTATAGTGCTTGCATTTGACACTTTTTCCCTCAATTAAAAACTTGACACCATGGGAAAATGACTCACAGATAATAAAATCTGAGAGATTTTATTATATAGGGGCATAATGCAATCTCGTAGGCTTAGAAAGAGAGTTTGTAAGCATCACGGTTTCTGAGTAATAGCCTATCAATGATTGTTGCACTTTTGCACTTTGGATCCTTAAGGGATTGACTTGATTGAACATAGCTCAGAGTGATTTGACATGTTTGGGTGAAAAATAGGACCATTCCTAGAATAAACCTACACATCCAGATGCATTGGAATAGTCTATTTGGTCAAACAAGTTGCAGAACAAAAGTTGCACCACTTTGTAAGTTTACACTACTTGTATTTGACTCTTTTTCCATCAAGTGAAAATTGGACGCCATGAGAAAATGACTACATGATAACAAAAACCGAGAGAGGTTATTATAGAGGGGCCCAACTCTATCCCATAGGCTTAGATGAAGAGTTTGTAAGAGCCACCATTTCTGAGTAATATCCCATCAAAGATTGTTTCCCTTTTGCACATTGAACCTTTAAGGGATCGAGCTGGTTGAACGTAACTCAGAGTGATTTGGCATGTTTGGGTGCAAAATAGGACCATTCCTAGTGTAAACGTACCCATCCGGATGTGTTGGAATATTTTTTTTGGTCACATCAGTTGTAGAATGAAAGTTTCACCACTTTACAACTTTACACTGCTTGCATTTGACACTTTTTCCATCAAGTGAAAACTAGACACCATAGAAAAATGACTCCGAGATGACAATAACCAAGAGAGATTATTGTAGAGGGTCATAACACAATCATGGAGGCTCAGATGAAGATTTTATAAGCATCATGATTTTTGAGTAAAAACTCGTCAAACATTGATGCCATTTTGCACTTTGGACCCTTAAGGGATCGAGCCAGTTGAACGTAGCTCAGAGTGATTCAACATGTTTGGGTATGAAAAAGAACCATGCATAGTGTAAACGTACCCATATAGATGTGTTAGAATAGTCTCTTTGGTCACACAAGTTGTAGAATGAATGTTTCCCCACTTTGCAACTTTACATTGCTTACATTTGACACTTTTTCCATCAAGTGAAAAATGGACACCGCAGGAAAATGACTCTAAGATAACAAAAACCAAGAGAGGATATTGTAGAAAGGCCCAATGTGATCTTGTAGGCTCAAATAGAGAGTTCGTAAGCATCACAGTTTCTGAGTAATATCCGATCAAAGAGTGCTTCCCTTTTTCACTTTGGACCCTTAAGGGATCGAGCAAATTGAACGTAGCTCAAAGTGATTCGACGTGTTTGGGCACAAAAGAGGACTATTCCTAGCATAAACATACCCATATAGACATGTTGGAATAGTCTATTTGGTCACACGAGTTGCAAAATGAAATTTGCACCACTTTGCAACTTTGCATTGCTTTCATTTGACACTTTTTTCCATCAAGTGAAAACTAGGCACCAAGGGAAAAAAAATTTGAGATAACAAAAACCAAGAGAGGTTATTGTAGAGGGGACCAACATGATTCAATAGACTCAGAAGAATAGTTTCTAAGGATCCCGTTTTTGAGTAATAGCCCACCAAATATTTCTACCCTTTTACACTTTGGACCCTTAAGGGATTAAGCTGGTTAAAAATAGCTCAGAGTGATTCAATGTGTTTGGGTGTGAAAGAGAAGCATGAATAGCATAAAAGTACCCATGTGGATGTGTTGGAATAGTCCATTTGGTTACACGAGTTGCAAAATGAAAGGTGCACCACTTTGTAACTTTACACTACTTTCCCAACGTGACTCTGATGCCTTAGACAAAATACTCATAATTGACATGGTATCCAAGTAATAGGCCGTCAAAGATTGCTACCCTTTTGCAATTTGGAATTTTAAGGGACTATGTTGCATGAATTGCAAATGTTTGAGGGAAGCAATAAATTTCAAAATTTGAGTAAATATCATTACAAATGTTTATTTGAATAGACTGTATGTTATATTTGTAAGGAAATCTCAAGTGCGGAACAAACTCTCCTAACATCAGAAACTCAGGGAAGAATGTAGATATGACTTTAAATTTTACAATTACAGTTCAATTAAGATACTCATGAAAAGAATAACAGAAAAGAGAATTGAACACACACAATTGGAAACCAGATTTACGTGGGAAAACCCTTACGGGAGAAAAAACCACCACACCAAGGAAAGCCTCTTTGTATTACAGTAAGTAAATTACATAGAGAGTATAGACTTCACTTCCTAATGTTAATTTTATAGCAGCATAATTTCCTGATCAACCTTGTACAAAAATACTCTCAAAAACATCCAATGAAAACACTCAGAACAATTCATGTTCAATCGAGCAACACTTCGTGATCTCACTAAACTATTCATCATCTTCTGTCATATCCCCACAGTCATTTTTCTCACAGTCTATTCACCTTCCACACATGAATGGTTGCAAAATTCCAACTACTAACAATTCACCTTTCGCTTCTCTGATTGGCTCAGAACAGACCACATAGGATAGGCATTCGGTCAAGGCGTTCAAACTGTATTGCATGTCGGTGAGACACTAGGTCGTGTCTCCCTGATGCCACAATGTCCAATCACATAACCATCAACAAGACCATCGCTATCAACAAAACATCATACTGAACACAAATCCAACTTGTGCAGAACTATCGGCAAGAGTTTTGCTATCACTAAGAGTCTCATAGAACTTTATGTCATACTGATGTTCATCATGCAAAGCTGTGGGATATAAAAGTGCTATCAGCAAGAGATCATACCGAAAACATACCCTTCGGTGAGATGAACAATATCGCTAAGACTTCACACTGATGTTCAACTCATGTAGCTCTATTGGCGAGACCATCACTATCGGCGAGACACCATACCGAGCATAGAACAATCAAAGAGAGAAACACTATCACCAAGAGGTCATAACAAATACACCAGCCTGTCGGTGAGACCACATCCATTAGTAAGAGTTCTTACTAAATGCAAACCTATCAGCGAAGAGTCTTCCTAATGTCATCTGTTGCCTATGTGAAAAACCTTGGTGAGACATACTCTGTCAGAATGAGTCATTCCGAATGTTCATGCCTCTCCCTGATGACTTTTGTCGCCACGAGTCTCCCTAATAACCATTAGAAACCAACCTACTAGCAAGAGATCTACTCAGGCGGAAAGAGTTAGAACTTTCGCAGTGATCGAAATGTCTTGCTGATGACTCCTGTCGGCAAGATAGAAAAAAAGTCTCGGCGATCTAAGCACTTCATACGTTTAGAACACAACTGCTAGTCGGTAAGACATTCAAAGAGTCTCACCGACTTTTCCCTTATAGGATTTTCATGTCAGTAAGCTTGAGGCACGTTTTCCAACAATCTCCCACTTGACGAAGATCTTACTAACATCTCCAGAGCACAACAAAACTATTGAAATTCATGGGCACCGAGGCACATCGAACTGGCACACCACCTGAACTTGTCTATGCTCACTGGTTTCTTCAATGCATCTGCAACATTTTCCAAAGTATCCACTTTTTCTAAAGAGAGCTTTCCATCCTCCACCATATCTTGTACAAAATGATACTACACATCAATATGTTTCATCCTTGCATGGAAAGTAGGATTCTTCGCCAAACAAATAGCACTCCGACTATCACAGTAAATTGTAATTTTCCCTGCACCAAACCCAATGTTAGAACACAAATGTTTTAACTAGATTTCTTCTTTATAGGCATTTTTTGCTGCCATGTATTCTGCCTCTATAGTGGACAAAATGACTACAGCCTGCCGCTTACTCATCCAACTAACTGCACCACTATTCAATATGAAAATATATCCACTAGTGGATTTTCTGCTGTCAACATCCCCTACCCCATCAAAATCCACATAGCCTTGAATGCTAAGAGTCCTCTATGATTCAACCAAATTTCCATGGTAACACAAAGCATATTCTGAAGTGCCCTTCAGATATCTAAACACCCTTTTCACAACATCCCAATGTGTCCTTCTAGGATTTTCCATAAAATGACTAAGAACTCCCACTGCTTGGGCAATTTCTGGCCTTGTACAGACCATTGTATACATTAAACTACCAACTACACTAGCATAATGCACTTTGTTCATGTTCTCTGTCTCAGTAAGATATTTTGGAGAGTCTTCAACAGATAGCTTCGTTCCCTGCAAAACTGGAACAACTAGCTGCTTGCAGCCATTCATACAAAATCTCTCCAGAATAGTATTAATATACTTACTCTTACTGAGCCAAAGTTTTCTACTTGTCCTATCCTTGGTTATTTCCATTCGCAGAATATACCTAGCTACACCAAGATCTTTCATTTTGAACTTTGCAGACAATTGAGATTTTAGATTAGAAATCATTGACTTACTATTGCCTATGAACAACATATCATCAACATAGAGAGCAATAATAAGAATACGATCACTTTCAACTTTGAAGTACACACAATGATTAGATTTTGATCATACAAATCCCAATGACAAAACAAAAGTGTCAAACTTTTGGTACCACATTCTAGGAGATTGTGTTAATCCATATAGAGATTTTTTTAACTTGCAAAATAGTTTTTCTTGACCTTTTTCTACAAAGTGCTCTGGCTGGGACATATAAATTTCTTCTTCAAGGTCACCATGAAGAAATGTTGTCTTCACATCCATCTGTTCAATCTCTAAGTCATACACGATTGCAAGTGATAAAAAAAATCTAATAGACGTCAGCTTAGCTACTGGAGAAAAAATTTCTCCATAATCAATTCCCTCTACCTGGGAATACCCCTTTACAACTAATCTTGCCTTATACTTTTCCACACTGCCATCCAGACTTAGTTTCTTTTTAAATACCCATTTGCATCCAACAACTTTTCTACCTTCAGGCAAGGGCACCAAACTCCAAGTATCATTCTTTTCTAATGATGCCATTTTTTTATTCATGGCTTCCAACCAAGAGTTTGAATCAGAGATTTTAAATGCCTCTTTCACAGTCCTAGGCTCATTAGTGCTAGAAATTAAAGCATAGGCACAAGTAGAATCTATCAAAGAAAACCCATACCTATCAAGTTGCTTTCTTTCATGTTTTGACCTCCTCACAAGCTGAGGCTGAGGTTGATCTTCTTCTTCAGAATTCTCAGAACTACTTGAGCTCTCCTCAGTTTTAGGTACATTTTGAATTTTGAATTCCTCTTTATCTGGTGTCAGAGGAATTTTAACTACATCATTTTTATCTTCTGATTTTTTCTCTGACTGTAGGTCCAAAGTAGAAGGCTTCAGCTCATGAAAAATAACACTTCTGCTATATAGAACCTTCTTCGTATCAGAATTCCAAAGCTTGTATCATTTTATGCCAGCACTATAACCAATAAAAATATATTTAACAACCTTGTTTTCCAATTTAAATATTTTTTCATTCGGCACATATGCATATGCCTCGTAGCCAAAGACACAAATGTGTCTCAAAGAGGGCTTCTTACCAGACCATGCTTCCAAAGGTGTTTTCTCAACAAGAGCAAAATTCATAGAATGGTTTATTAAATAACATGCTGCAACAACCTCAACCCAAAACTTCTCCTCCAAGCCAACACTGCTTAGCATACTTCATACTCTTTTCATCACTATCCTGTTGAACCTTTCTGCAACTCCATTTTGTTGTAGAGTGTAGGGTGTAGTTTTATGTCTTTTAATTCTATGATATTTATAGTACCTCTCGAACTCATCAGAACAAAACTCACTACCATTTTCAGTCCTTAAACATTTTATTTTTCTTCCAATCTAATTTTCCACAAGGTTTTTAAATTCCTTAAAATGATTGAACACTTATACTTTACTTTTCAAAAAATAAACAAATACCCTTCTTGAATAATCATCAATAAACGATACATAATATCTTGATTTAGACAAAGAAGGAACATTTACTAGACCAAAAACATCAGAATGTATGTAATCAAGTAAATCAAAAGATTTGTGAGGACTGGAGTAAAATGAAACATAGTGTTGTTTACCATATATACAATGTTCACAAAACTCTAATTTGAGGTTACAATTATCAAGCCCTTCAACCAGGTTTTTATTCTTCAAGGTTTTTAAACCTTTTTCACCAATGTGGCCTAGCCTATGATGCCAGAGCATAGTCTTTTCCACTAGAAGTTTAACTTCCATAGAGTTTGCACTATTAGGAACTTTTTCCTCTTTTTCTCCATTAGTAGCTTTTTGTGACTTTATAGAGACACTATTGCATTGCACAACATGTCCATCCAACTTATACAAGGTACCAGTACGAACACCCCTAGCTAGCACCATTGAGCCTCTAGTCATCTTGCAACCATTTCTAGAGAATGTGACTTGCACTCCAATATCATTCAGCTTACTAATAGAAAGTAGATTTTGAGCCAGACCTAGTATATGCATTACATCATTGATTCCCTTCACTCTTCCATCAAGGAATTGAATTCTGACTCTTCCACGGCCACTAATACATTTGACTGCAAAATACGTCGAAACTATCCGACGAAATATGTAAAATTCGATCTTCATCAGGTGCTTGTAAAATTTGATGTGTAATTTCCAATTTTTTGAAAGTTTATCCCCTACGTTCGTCGAAATTTTGACAAACCTGGGGTTCATCGAAATGTCGGCTATTATTTTTGTCGAATTTTTGACAAACATGAAAAATTAAAAAAAATCAAATTGTGGCCAACATAAAGAAAAGTGAGTTCGCGTCTGATTTATTGTGATAGTGTTTTTCTCTACTTGAGACAGTTTGTGGAGAACTAAGGATGATTTTCTTGGGAAAAATCAGAAAAAATTCAAGAAGATATTGCTAGGTTGAGGGTAGTCATTATCTTTTTGCAAAATTTAGTTGTGAAGTCGGATTTGTAGTTCTAGGTTTGAAAATCACATTTTAAAGCAACATCTCATCATATTTCATTTTTAGAGGTTAAGGGTTTTGAGAGTTTCATGTCCAGATTTTGTTGTGTGGAATCACCATAAGATCACAACGGAGGAACAGATTCTTGTGACTGTAATTATGTGATCCATAACTGTATTGGTCATGTGGCATAGTTGTGCTATAACAAATATAGGATGCATTCATGTGTGACCCAAGTTTAATGTGGCTATGTTATGATAGAAATGGAGGCACTCATATAATGTAGTTAATTCAGGTTGTATAATGTAGGTGTCAATCATCATTGGGTGCATTCAGGTTGTCTCAAGTTTAACAAGATAGGATGTAATTATAGCATGATCAAAAAGTGATTACCTCTTGCTGTAATAAAGAGCCTATAACTCTGGTTGATATGCAGAGTGGTTGTGTTATATCAATTATGTAGTGCATTCAAGCACAACCCATGTTTAATGGGCTATTCTAGAGAGTGATCAGATTTTCTAAACCTTATGGATGTTACTTGACATATATTAGCATAATCTGAAATTACTTCAGAGGCTTTTGAAGTATCAATGTATCCTATATAGGGTTTAGAATGATTTCTTTTAATTAAAAAAATAAATAAATGATGTATTTCCCTGTAATTAGATAATGTGGAGATCTCCTAAATCTGCCCTAGCACACTATCCTCTTTGGCACTGTATTCATTACTCCAGCTACTAGGTTTTTGCATGTGACATCTTTAATATCTTTATGACCATGACTTTTAAATAGATCTCAATCTTTGTTTTAATCCTTTTCATGGTAACCCTTGAGTTCCATAATCCACCTTCAATCTCTTCTAAGAACGTTGTCTTAAGCTAGACTGCATAGTATGCATATAAAGCAAGTCCTTCATACCTGCCATTGTTCCAAACCACTACTCACGCCTTGCTTAAAATGTTGCCTCCATAAGCACAATAGCATGTTTTAAAATCATGGTTGCCAGTGATTGACCATTAAGCTCACCACTTTCATCATGAAGATACAATGAGATTTTTTTCTTCAAACTCAAGGCATTATGGAAGATAATATTGTGAATTGGTTGTTGTGTATGATTTGATTTTCTTGCACATTTAATCCTTTTCTAACTTCCTTTAAGACTGGGTATTGCACCCTCAGCTGCAATCTCAAAAACTCACTCACTATCACTTGAAGATTCCTTTCATAGGAATCCTTCTATAAAATCAAACTATGCCCTATAGACTACCTACTTACTAGGGGACTCATTGTTTCATGGTATTGTAGTTCTTAAGATCCTTCAACCTTATTGACACTACTTCACAGTCCACAAGGTATTATTCACTATTTTCCCATCTTTGGTGAGTCTCAAAACACTACTCAAACATGCAATCCACTACCTCCATTATACAATATTAATGGCTAAGAATAAACATTGAACCTATGATTACCACTGTTACTTCATTTGGACAGTCACTCCCTGATTGCATTTGCCTTGTCTAACACTATCAAAAGCATTTGAAAAACCCTTAAGGTCAGCAAGGGGGTAAGGAAACTCACTGTTAAAATCTCCACTTTACTATGCAAGGTTTGAGCTTTATTATCTAGTCACTGCTTCGACTATTTTTCACTATCACATCTCAAGTCACTGTCATTCTTCTTACCATAGATTGCATTTACAAATGTCAGTAAGCTACATAGTGTGCTTGTAATTGGCTACAATCTTTAGATTGCAAGATTTTGTTATTACCTACAATGTCTCAATCTTTCTAGTATTGCAACCTCACTAATCCGCTATAGTTATTGTTTATGTTTCTACGGAGGCCTAGGGTTTGTACCCTAATCATGCTCTTACCAATGCTTCTATTGTTTTTTATTAGGGCTCTCTCAATGTTGAGGGCCCTAGGGATAAGCTTCGTCATAAGAAGTGACACATTGCATCTTTAACTAAAAGGATAATTCCGTATTGACATTAGCAATGATGATTCTGACTCATTGCTCCTTAGGAATGGGTCACTTGCTCTTACTAGCTCGCTACCTCCATTGTTGTAGGAATTTTGTGATCAAGTTCAATATTCTGATTTTAGGAGTCTTAATGGTTGGAAATCATAGTAAAAGCATAATTTAATAAGTTTTGGAATTATCATTGTAAAGTGTTTTTTGGGGTCATTAACTTTAGACTATCTTCTCTTTTGCAGGGGTGATTGCATGCCAAATTTTTTTGGTGTAAAATATCAGAATTATTAGACTATGTTACCTTCCTATGAATAAACATTATTGGAGTGTGAGTTTGATATTTTTTGAAGATCTAAATAGTCAAGCTTGGAAAAGAAAAATCATGTCAGATAATATTAGTCCAAAACAAAATGAAGAGACACTTGATAGATTGTGGGCTAGATTGAAAAGAAAGGGTGATGGAAATGTTATTGTCCTTGCAATAATTGCAAGGGCTTAAAAGACGAGATGACTTTTAATCACAAAAGCTGAGAAATATTGTAGGCTGCATGGTCACATTGAAGGGGCATGATTATAGATCCATTGGTAAGTTGTTCATTATATGTGTTTATATTGATTGAATTTGTAAATGTTTATATTGTTTTAACATATATATATATATATATATAATCACTTGATCATGATCATGGTTTATTTGTGTCTATCATTATTATAAAGTTGGGGCACCCTAGGGTAGATGATATGGATTATCACGGCCCGAAGAATGTGGTTTTGCAAGTGGATGAACATGGAACTGTGAATATCGAAGATGAAGTTAATGATCCTATGGAAGAGGACGATCATGCGCCAGAAAACACAGTTGAAGATGATGGTACGAATACATTGATCCATGCCACATTTAGTGGCAGAGCTGATCATGATGATCAAGATGACTTTGATAATGTTCATGATTTACCTGTACTTGACAAGGCATACAAGCCCCTTTATGAAGGCTCTGAAACAACTCTTCTCTCTGTTGTATTGTTGCTGTTGAACTTTAAGGTTATGAATGTTTTATCAAACATAGCAGTCTCACTGATGTTAAGGTATGTCATATAAGTCATCTTTTTTCATCTATTTTAATTGTTGTTAGTTCATCACTAGTAAATAAAGGATGAAATATGTACCATTAATATTCTTTATATGAACAAATTATTTTTTGTTGTAGATTGATTGGTGAATTTTTGTTACCACCATCAAATATTTTACCTCGCTCATACCGAGATTTATGTGCCATTATGAAAGATATCGGAATGGAGTATCAAGCAATAGATGAATGTCCCAATGATCATATTACATATCATAAACAACAGAAATTTGCAACAAAATGCCCGGAATGTCATATTAGTAGATATCGAACAGATCAAGTGACAAAAAATGTACCTCACAAGGTTCTTCATTATATTCCCATTATTCCATGTATGCAACGATTATTTAGGTGAGAAAGCTTAGCGCAATTGATGGATTACCATGCATGGAATAGAAGTGGAGATGACATTCTTCGAATGCCTACAGATGGTTACTGCATTTAGGGACATGGAGGAAAAATGGCCACACTTTAAAGAAGAACCGTAATCTCAGGCTTTCATTAGGAGTGGGACGGTGTCAATCCATTTTGGAAGCTGAGATCTATTTACTCGTGTGGCCTATTTTTGTTATCAACAATAACATTCCTCCATTGATGTCAATAAAGAGGGAGCACATAATGTTGTCAATGATTGTTCCAGGTATTTGTTTACATCAATTTTCTTTAACGTAGTAGCATCTCATTTTTCTTATTTGTTGCATAATAACTTATATTTTTTTCATTCAATAGTCATGTACATTAATTTATATATATTACAATAAAATGGTTATAATAATTATGTAATGTTTATGTTCATTCAACTAGGTAAGTACTAAGTGAAAGATATGAATGGATATATCGAGCCTCTTATCGACGAGTTACTAGATTTATGGAATGGCGTCACTATGTATGACGTCTCTAGAGAAATAGGACAAAGACAATTTCAATTCCATGCAATGCATGTTTGGACAATTCATGATGCCCCAAGGCTAACACATTTTTGTGGTATGTTATAACGTTTGACTGCACTTTAACAATATTTAATTTGATGAAGTAGATATCATGGATGTTTTTAAAATAATCTATTCATTATATATAATTATAAAAATTGACATATTTAATCCAATTATATATCATCTTGCAGGTCTTCAAACAAAGGGAAAATTTGCATGTCCAATTTGTGGTCCAAAGATGAAATATCGTTGTTCAACAAGTTTAGGAAAGTAGGTGTTTGATGAGTATAGACACTTCCTCCATAGAAATCATAAGTATCGAACTACTGAAAAACATCTTTTCAATGGGAAAGAGGAGACTACATCAAAACCATGAAGAATGTCACCTCACCTATGGAAGTTGGAATATAATAGAATTAATCGTTAAGGTTATACATCGGATGAAATTGTTTATCTATCATATATGATATGTTTTGAATTTATATTTTTATATTGTGTTGTGTTTACTCATGTTGTAATTGACAATGATTGTCGTTGTTAATTTGTTTAACTTATATGCTTCATGAAGGTCATCAGGGCATTAATGGTCGGCTTCCACAGGGACTGAAAAGTTGTCCCAAATAATTTAGTAGGTTGCCCTACTATGAGTAGCTACAAATTGTGCATTTATTTGATACAATGCATATCAGAAAGAATATAACAGAAACGTTATGGAAAATATTGGATGGAAGGCATGACAAAGAAAAAATTGTCAAATTTGTAGTGACATTTAGGAAGCCAATCATGCAATGAAAAATGTCATTCAATTGAATAGTGATGGAGACCAAATTAATATAAGTGCCCTTCATTGGTTATTAACAGAGTAGCAAAGCAATGCTATAAAAGAAGTCATACAAAAAATTTGATTTCCCACAGGATTTGCTGCGATCATAAACATTATAATAACAAAGAAAGGTGAATTTGGGTCAGGGATGAAAATGCATGATTGACATACCTTCATTAAAGTAATTATTCTGGTATATTATATACACTTGTATAATGCATGTACTTTTCAGTGTATTGTGTTTACTACTTTTAGAAAAATAATGAAAAGATCATTTTATAATTGTTGCAGTACATTCTACCTCTATCTCTCCCATAAAACTTTGACAACAATGTCAAGCAAGTTATATATGATATTGGAAAATACATGAGGTAAGTAGCGAGATTTGTTCAATTCGCTATATACATCTTATAATTGCCATTTGTTTTACTTGTTATGTAATATATTGTATATTTTTGTTAAATATCGTTAATATATTTGTGCCTTGAATCACTTGTAGATGGCTATCATCTAAAGAAATCCATAAAGAAGATATAAATTATTGGAAGAGAAAAATTCCTCGTCTAATGTGTGAAATGCAAAAGTGTCTACCTTTCAACATTTTTCAATGCACAAGAACACTACCTCATACACCAAGTTGAGGAGATTGAATTGTGTGGACCTGTACACACAAGGTCAATGGGATGGTTGAGAGGCACTTGAAATTTTTGAAGGCTTTGGTTAGACAAAGAGCACATCCCGAGGGTTCTATGGTGGAGGGATATATGGTATACCCGACCATGGTGTACATTAGTGAATATCTTCCTAAGTTTGTAGCAAAGATCCATTTAGATCGCATTTGGGATTCCAACTCCATTAACAAATTTGAAGGGGAGTACCTATTGGGGAAAGGTAGATTGAGGATAGAGAGAGGTAATTATAAGATGGTCATGGAGATTAATTGGAATGCATTTTACATATAGTTTTATGTATATTGTACTTATTTAATTTTTAATCTTCAATATACATCAATTATAAATTAAGGTCTATACTGTGGTATTTAACTAATTATACGTCGTTTGTGAATTTCAATTTTTTTTATACAGTTGGTCGAGAGTGGGATGCACTACATTTGTACGTAAACAATCTTGATTGGATGATAGTATGGATTGAATGATGTCAACAATCTAGTCGCGCATTAACATGGGAAGGTGTGGCTTCATTGGTTAAAGAAGCTCATCGTAATGGAGATTCCAATGTTACACAAAGGAAATTGATTTAGCATATGGTTTAAGAGATATGAGGCATTATAAATATATTAATCACCCATATTATTTAATTATTTTCAAGTATATTGATGTATATATATCTTGAGATTGTTTTCTTTGCATACATTGACCAAGAATAAATATGTTTATCAACTGACGATATTGCAATAATTTTTACATGTTTGACATATTGCAGATGAAACACCACAAGGCTATGTGGTGCAATGGTTGTAAATTTTGAATCAAAATGTTGGATGACATGAAGAAAACTTGTGATTCTGGTATAACTACAGTCTTTCAGGTTACTAATGTTTCATTTAGAAGCGACATACATCCAGAAGTCTCAGAAAATTGATACTATGGGATTTTGGATGATGTACTTAAGTGTGACTTTAAGTCCTTAAGATTAATTTTGTTCGTCATCATATGGTATAGGCTACGATTGAATGAAAATGATCCTGAGAGAACTATTATTGAACATGATAATGGATTTACCATGGTTAATACAAAGTTGATTGAGTGAGCTGGAAATGAGCCCTATGTTCTTCCAAGCCAATGTGAGAAGGTATTTTACTTAGAGGTTCCAGGTAAAACCGGCTGGTCATTTGTCAGCAGACATGATCCAAGAGGAAGGCCGCAAAGTATAATGTGGTGGAAGAAGAAGATACCAAGAACTAGAAGATGATGTAGATGATGATCAGATCAACGGTTAGTTGATGATGTCCCTAACGAAGATGTCGAAGAGGAGGAACTAGATGATGATGATGATGTAGGAGTTAATATTCATGAAGATGACATTCGTGTGGATGATGACATTATCGAAACTGATATCGATGACGATGATGATGATATATGACCAATCCTTACAATGTCGAATGTGGATCCGATGATACAGACAAAGAGTTGGATGAAGAAGATCAATGACATTGAAATGTATGAGTTATGCGATTATATTATCTATTTGATATTAATTTCTTGATAGAATTATATTTGACTTATGTGGTTACATAATTAATTCATGATGTTTTTAATTTTTATGCAATTACATAATTAATTTAATGATGTACTTTTAATGTTTGAAAGGTCAAAAAATTAAAACATTTCAATAGTGATGTTAACAACCTTGAAATTAGTGTGTTTTATGTTTCATGTGATCATAAAAGATTAAAAATTTAGTTGTACAGGTGGTTGTTCAGTGGTTGACGTGTATGTTGGTTCTTTTACAATGTAACTAGGTTTGTCTTCTAATCTACCTATGGAATTACACCTAATCGGCACTGGCGCACCCGACTAACTGATGAGGACTTTAAAAGCCTCATACACTTCGGGCTCTACAAGACCCGGGAGGGTAATCCCTTAATGTGTTTACAACCTCTGCACCATTATTATAAATAACATTAACAATAGCAGATGATCTCACTTAATAGCTCAACACGATAAGATAATATCAACTAGAATTGGCTGTTCATAGACAATATCAACTATCTGGAGCGTGAGATAACTAAACACAATCCATTGTATAAGATAGTCAATGATTTGTAATTTGTAGCAAGCTCTAAGCAAAGACAAACAAATACTGAACTACATGAATAATTACAACTTAGATCAGTGCCATATATCCATTGCAAGAGTCAAATTCATAAGCATCTAGAGGTTTATAATAGATTTAATACATCACATATAAGATCCCCGACAATATTGCATTACAATTTCATCAGTGTGCATTCTAACCTAGGACTACCTATCAAATCCTTATACAACACATATCCACCTATAATCCCATCTTAAGCATTTTGATTAATTCCTTTGAATTAAAGCTAAAATAGAATCATACACACCACAACAAAGGATGGATAAAACAACCCTTAGTTATTTCATTCAAAGTTTAGATATGCATGTACAATGGAGAGACATGAGCTTGAATTTTCATTTCAACTCAAATGCTAGTAATCAAGTATACAACATTAAATCTCTATGAACTCAAAACCTATTACATAATGACTCAAAACCTAAATTTCATTTCTCTCTAAAACCATCGAGCTTTACAATTTTCTCTACAACTTCACCTAGACTCGAAAAAAAATTATCTAACTTGCTAACCCGTACTTCTGGCCCTGAAATCCTTCTTATAGAAAATGAAGGAGCAAACAAGCA
>VDFB02358443.1:0-55119 GCA_007258455.2 Sequoia sempervirens | reverse complement strand
TATGTTAGTCACCCATTATGTACTTGTGTAAATGTGTTATGATCCTAATATGATATATTCCTAAGTATATATTATATATTCTTTATTATCATAAGGATAAGCACTTGTGGCATGCTTAACCCTAACTTAATTATTAGTTAATACACTAATCCCTCTTAATTAGGATGAAAGGGTAAGTCCTTACATAGTTAAGCCTATAAAGAGAACTCTGTCACATATCATCATATCATCAAATATTGAATTCATATAATATTATCTAATTATTGGAGGTAACCCCCTCAAAGTGGTCTGCTATATTTCTGATTTTTACACTGATTTCCAAGAAATATCGTAACAAGTGGTATCAAAGCTACAATTTGGGCCAACATTTTGGTTTCCACCATAACTTCCAAACTAGTGTGAATTTGGATCTAATTTTTTGGGGTTTTGAGGTATGTATTGGATAAGCTCTCAGAAAAAAACAAAAAAAACAAAAACAAAAAAAATCAAACTTTGAAGGTACGTTTTTTAAAATTTATTGACATTTTATGTTTTTTCATTAATTTGTCTTATAGACCGCAATTTTCAAAATTTTAAAAAAATTACATTTTTGAAAAGCTTATCAAAAATTAGGTAGGGTTAGTTCTTTCTAATTTTGTGGGGTTTTGAGGTATGTATTAGATAAGCTCTCAGAAAAAAGAAAAAAGAAAAATCAAACTTTGAAGGTATGTTTTTTAAAATTTATGGACATTTTATGTTTTTTCATTAATTTGTCTTATAGGCTGCAATTTTCAAAATCTAAAAAAAATTACATTTTTGAAAAGCTTATCAAAAATTAGGTAGGGTTAGTTCTTTGTAATTTACTATTGGAAATAAAATAGTCTTTAATTAAGTGGTCAAAGTTTAGTCAAATTTTTCATTAATTTTCTCTATAGGCTGCAATTTTTTGGATTTTTTTTTTTAATTTACATTTTTGGAAGCTTATCAAAAATGAGGTAGGGTTAATTCTTTAAAATTTAATTTTATACATAAAATATATTCCTTAATTTAATTGTATGAGTTTAATTCTCTCTCACACCAAATACTTTCCTACCTTAATAAATCTTAAAATAAAAATATAATTAAAGCCATGTCATCTTTAGGATTAGAGGACCTTTCTACACACAAAATTTAAGGACCCATTTTATTTTCCACCACTTAAAATTGAGGAAAGAATTCCGCAAGGACATGAAACAACAATACATTGCATTAAAGATAAATTGTTTGACCCATTTGTAAAATCCTTAAATGAGGGTTTAGATAGGTTTATAAAGGAATTATTAAATGAATTGAAGTCCCAAAAAAACCACCAAGGTGGGTACAACCCTAATTAACCAAATCAAGGGATTGGAGAACCTTTTCAAGGTCAACAATTATACCTACCAAGAATAAACATTTATAAATTTGATGGTAGAAATGTAATTTCATGGATAAGTTTCATAGAACAACAATTTAAACTTCACAGTTCACAATGTACCAAATAATGTCATGGTTGACATACCTTTACTATATTTAGAATTGGGACCTTACTAATGGCACCAATGGAAGATGAGTGACAAATAAGGACAAATGTTCAATTGGTAAGAATTTAGTAAAGAATTAGCAACCTTCTATGAGCAACCATGCATTGGAAGCTATTTTACCCAACTAACAAATTTAAAACAATTAAGGTCTATATCTAAATATAATGTTGAGCATTTGAGATTGGTACTTTGAGCTCCCGAGGTGACATCTTTCCAAAGGCTACAATTGCACATCAATGGGCTTAAGGACCAAATTCAACATGATGTTTATTTGTTGGAACCTTGTACCATTAGGAAAGCTATGCAACAAGCATTGCATATTGATAAAAAAAACACCATCAAAGGTGAGAAACCATAAGAGTAACTAATAAAAATATGACTAATCCTACAAGCAAAAACATGGACAAATTCTTTAACCTAAGAGAAATTAGCAATCTCTCTCATCAACAAGAGATAAAGATTGCAGAAAAAGGCCTACGTTGGAATTGTGATAGAATAAGGTTGAAGATGAGCGAGAAATACCTACAAAAGAACTAAACATAAAACATAAGAATGAAGATTCCTGTAATGTCCCTTATAGAATTTTTATAAATTTTGTGCTATTTGTCTTTGTAGGCTAGGATATTAAGTTGTATCAATAGAGCAATTCTAACTATTGATTATACTAGTAGATTAGGTGTGTAGGAATAATAGTGGCTATTATGGTAGTAACAATAATGATAATGTTCTGATGCAATTTCTGTAGATGTAATCTGATCAGATAATTGGTGCAAGGATGATAATTTGACAAAAAGAAATAATTGTTGTTTTAGATTGATTCCTTTAAAGCCAAGCTATGTAATACAACATAAATTATGGCATCAAAAATGGCTGTTGTTTCCTATGTGATCCTTCAATAACATGTGGTTACTGGTTGTGAGAATCATGCCTTTTCGTTGTCTCAGGTGATAGCCATGTGCTCATGCAAATGGTATTTTTGGCGCTGTATCAAATGTATGCCTTAATCTCATGCGTCCAGGTGAAGGCAGTTCAAGGCTCTTTTAGAGAACTTGGATCTGCTGTTAAGATATATATATAACTCCAAAACTGATCGATGCCCTTTGCTTTGAAACATCTCCCTTTTTATATCCCTGATTTGGCCAAAAGACATAGCCTTTTATTGCATCCTTTCGACAAGGGATGTGTCTCCTTATTTTATGTTAATCGCCATTCTTCATAACTAACGAACGCTCTTTTAATCTCATTTGATAAGGCATGTGCCCTTTTGGGTGAACCGTTGCTTAGGAATTGTTATTAAATTTATTTAGAAATAATTAACATGATTCCCCTTCATAGAGATCGCCAACCATCCTCTTGAAGTAGCGATCATGTCATCTATGCAAGTTGTATGATTTTACCTCTAATAAATGTATCGCTACCTTAAGTCTAAGTCGGCTTATAATCTTTAATCCTTGTCTTTTGTCGATTAGCTGTTTTCCATCACAACTAAGCCTATTCTTTTATCAGCAATAATATTATCTATATTTCTCATTTCAAATTAGTCTCCAATCACTATCGTGAATGTTGCACATGGATTTGGGCTAGGTGTCAAGCCTTTGATGTCCCGTCTTCGCTTGCAAGAGTTTCTACGAGTAAGTGTTCGACTTTGACTTCTCTCTTCACTTATCGATGACTTATGTGGATGGAGTGAACGACCCCTGGGGCTAACTAACTCGTAACGTATATGTCCAAGTGGCGGGGTTGACCTACATCATGACATCGGACTTGTATTCTTGTAACATGACATGCAATCTTGTAAACAAAAAGGATCATCACATGAGCTAGTACTTGTATGACTAGAACTAATAATACTTGTGATGTATGTACAAAGGAGAATTGAACAACACTATGGTGATAGTGGAAAATACGACCATCGAAAAGGTGATGTGATACCTTAGAATGCAATGCCTATCTTGGAATGGGATCATTACAGTCTCCCCTTCCTAGAAATTGCTTTCCCACAAGCAATTTTAGACCTTCATGTTGATACCACACGTATCCATTGCTTCATGTTGATGCCATTAAACTCACAAAGTTTGTTAGACTCCACACCATGAAGCAATTCCATGTTATTCAATATATTCATTATAGAAATTCCCAGGTCCCAAGGTTGGTAGCACCATCCAGTTAAAACATAATCTTGTTGATCACTAGTAATGAACTCCAAAAAACTACCAATGAGAAGAATAATCCAATGCGGTATAAACTCCTTAGAAGAATGTCCTATTATAAGAGTAAATTTACTATATTCATCATAGTTTATCTTACTTTCAACAACTATTGAATCCCAAATGATTCCAAGATTCCAAGTCAGCCTTAGAAGTGAACCATCACATTGATGTTGCACTACTCTGATTTTAATAATTTGCTTCTCATACTCAAACTGCCTCCATCTCTTCTGGAATCCTAATAAGTGTTCATTGTCTAACTTCAAACTGAATTAGATATCATTGTTGGCCTCATTCTTGATTAGTGGCAAAAGAACTTTGTTCAACCATAGAATCAAAATCTCGACACATTCCCTCAAGGTGTCAAGCGGAAAATTGCCAAAACTCCAACTTATTGCAATTATGAATGCTCTAGAATGTTGGTAGAAAACACGGTTCACTATGGAGGAGATGGAGATTTCAATTGATATTGGAGAGTTTTTCATTATCAGTTGTCTCCACTCTATCAATGGTTTAAAATCCACTTGATCAAAAACTAATAGTATTGGTGTAGAGAAACCAGGGCAGTAGTAATCTATTGGTAACCTCATAGGAGGTATGTGTACAGATGGCATCAGAGAATCACCTTCCCTCTCTTTCAAGCCTAAACATTCGATATTTGATCTTTGATCTAAAGAGTGAGTCCAACTCATTGGCTTCTCATGAATTGCAATCTCTTGCACTTTGATTGAAGAAAGGTTGGTGATAGCATTACTTGGGTTTGTCTCGCTGTTCCAAGCTTGTTTCCATACTTCACTGATAGGAGATGCGTCGGGGTCCCAAGTTCTACGATTGTCTTCAATGTCGTCACAACATTCATGAAGAACTTCTTTATTCAATTCAAAGAGCAGGTTGTCGTAAGTCTCATTTGCTTCAACTTCAAATATAAGATTATTAACAATCTGAAAGTTACCCTTAGATCCAACTATCTCTAAACTTTTATTATCTGATTGTTCCGAACAATGGTTCGAGTCATAGGTCTCGTCTATGTTGTCCAAGTCCTTAATCTCATTTCTTCCTTTGTCCCCTTGCTCTTTGAAGTGTTTAGTTACTTTATTCCGATTCTCTACATCTCATAATGCTTGTTTATCATATATCAATTTAGCTTCTCTTTGCTTATATAGATTTAAGGCCTCATGACCTCTAGCTGCTAATCTCTTCACACTCTCTTCCTTTGGGGTATGAACCTTCAAAGTCTTTTGTCATGTCCCCCGAAATTGTAACCTCGAAATATCAAGCATCAAAAACAAGATAAATAAAATACATATTAAAACATTAACTATCTAATATTATTATAATTATAATTATAAATATTAAATATAATATTATAAATACCAACATATAAATACTAAATATTATAATTATGACTATCACATTATAAATATTAAAATAATAATGCTAGTAATGTAAATATTAAATAAATATAAATATAAAATCTGATATTTTTATTATAATGTAATGATAACTAACATATTAATCATACAAATATCAATAATCATAAATAATAATATAACAAAGGGCAGCAATCCTATTAATACAGCGATTATACTTGAAGAGGCAGCGGTTCAATTATCATGCTTTAGTCATCGATTAGCATTCATTCTAAAGACAGCGATTTAGTTAAGAGACACATCCCCCGGTCAAAGGGGTGTAAGGAAAAAGCTATACCATTTCACCTAATAGGGATATAAAGGAAAGCCACTTTCAAACAAGAAAGGCATCAAATAAAAGAATCAGAAATATAAGGAATTAAAAGAATAAATAATGGCTGCATACCTTCGGGTAAAGGTCAAATATTATGGGCTGAAATCTGCTAAAGGCATAAGTAGGATATAAGGATAACCGATAGGCTTAGTTATGATATGTTTAGAATTTATGATGTATTTATTATTATTTGCTTCTAATTATAATATAATCGGAATTTATAGGTTAGATCAATACATGTATTTATTATTATTTTATGATCCAAATTCATAGAGTAGGTTCAATAGGTGTACTCACTACTGTTGTTTCCATTTATAATATGACCAGAGATCTATAGAGTAGGATCAGTAGGAGAGTTATGATTATTTATTTACTGTTTTATTAGTGTTCATTATTGTTTATTATGGTTTATTATGGTTTATTACTGTTATTTCTGCCTAGGATAGATTCAGAAATTTACATACATTTATATGTAAATTGTCAATCTGCTTGTATCATTATATGTATATTGTTAATCTATTTATATCATGATGTCCATGTTCCACCATGATAAGGAAAAAGGATTACAAAGGGGAAATTCATGTAATGGAGTCTCCTAGATACGCCACCCAGGTGTGGGACATGATGAGCCCACGAGGGCCAAGGGGGTACTGCCACCTGGGTTATCCGAGCGTACTGCCCTTGGGTCTAGGTTGATCTCCACTAGATACGCCACCTGAGGGTGGGACGTAATGAGCCCACAAGGGCCAGAGGAGTTTTGCCTCTAGGGATATCCGAGGGTGCTGCCTCTGGGTCTAGTTCAGTCATGGGATTAACCATTGTAATCCTAGCATGAGGGGAGGGTCAACTATGAAATGTTGGTTACGACACTTATTATAGATCTACTCGTACTCAATTCCAATGTCCAATATGGAGTACTAACATTCTAATTGTAAACTAATCTTGTGATTGATCTCTAACTTGTATGCAGGAACTGAACAAGCTAAGATATCCTCTAACCATTGTTTGGGTGGCACGGCGAGGGGGAGGGGGGAACTAATAATTTAGAGAGAATTTAGTAGTAATCCTATTAGGGACATTACATCTTCGATGTTAGGTGTTGAGAAGCTACCATCTTGGCATGTTTAGCTTTCTCATTCCACCATTCACACAATCGTAGAGTCCTCTCCACATCTTCAGCACTATCCATTAGTTCCCCTGGTTTTTTGCTTGCCATTGCTTCATAAAAGATCTTCCTCATTTGCTTGTCTCTTTCCTCCTCTGAATTTTGTGCTTTTGTTTCCTCTTTTCTTTCCATTCTCTCTTCTGTGAGCCATAACTGCCTTTTCCCATTTTTCAATGCCAAAATTCTTTTTTTATTTGCCTCAAGGTGGCTTGAACTGTCATATAACATCTCTTTCAATTCACTTTCCATATAACATCTCTTTCAATTCACTTTCGTTAGTACTCTTCTCATCAGTAACAATTGATTGATTAGAGGAGACCATGTCCTCCTCAAAAGGTGAGGGAGAATTATGGCCAAAATCCTTATCCCTATGTGACTGCATTTAATCTGATTGATGATAAATAGTTTCAATCCCTTCTATACCATTCTCAATGCATGATCCTTGAGATGGAGTAAGAGTAACCTCAGGATAAAAAGGAATTTCAAATGCATTCTTCATAGGCTCATTTTGGTAGTCAAACCAAAAACCTCTTGCTTCGTGGAAATGAAAGAGGTTATCGTCTATAGCAGATGTGAAGCCATTATCATTTTTAGTTGGCTCCTCAGGTATTGACTCCTCATTAGTGGCTGCCTCATGACCCTCATGGAACCAAGTACTTATTTCATTTGTGATAGAAGAAACATATGAAGGTTTATCTTCCTCCTTATGAACAATTTCCACATCTTGTATTTTCTCGCATTTATCTTCTGTATGTACAACTAAAGGAACTTCCTCACATTCATTTTCTTAATTGATCCTCTCTTGCTCTTCTTTTTCCAAGTGAGGTTTTAATTTTTCCTCACATTGTGTGAACACATCGAGGAACAATGTATACGCAGATGAAGAGGGAACCCATTCTTGTTTCCAAACAGTCCATAGTATAGATATGGTGGGTCGGGAGAAAACATCACTCTCCTAGATAGTTAGAATCATAATATCTTTCATGGCTGCAAACACACCTTTATCATGTACATTCTTAATTGTGGCGAAGAAATGATAAAACATATCGTAGATTAGATACTGCAACCCTAAGTCCAAAAGAAGGTTACTTGCTCTAATTTCTACAAATGTCTTTAATATGGTCATTCTTTTGAGTAACGTGTACTATTGATGTCATCTAGGTCTTTGAAACTGTCTACAATCATGTGCAATATCTCTTTCATCATGTCGTCGTCATAAGCAACTAGAGGTACCAAAACTCTCATTACCTCACTTTAACAAGAGGTAAACAACAACTTGATTTCCTCATCATGATGCCTCAACCATTTATGCTGATTCAAGGTGGTTACTGTAGGAGTTAGAGCTATATCTAACACTTCAGATGACTGCTCAATGTGGATCAAACATTATTCCACCTCTTTAAGTGTGTTCAAGTCATCATCTCTTGATTGTAATTCAGTACTAAGCTTGTTGCCTGATTCATAGAGTGATCTTGCCAATGGTTTGATATCTTCTATTGTCATGATTAATCAAGTTTTTCGACATTTACCCAAAGGCTGGCAGGTTCACTGACTTTGATACCATGTAATGTCCCTTGTAGAATTTTTATAAATTTTGTGCTATTTGTCTTTGTAGGCTAGGATATTAAGTTATATCAATAGAGAATTCTAACTATTGATTATGCTAGTAGATTAGGTATGTAGGAATAATAGTGGCTATTATGGTAGTAACAATAATGATAATGTTCTGATGCAATTTTTGTAGATGTAATCTGATTGGATAATTGGTGCAAGAATGATAATTTGACAAAAAGAAATAATTGCTGTTTCAGATTGATTCCTTTAAAACCAAGCTATGTAATACAACATAAATTATGGCATCAAAAATGGCTGTTGTTTCTGATGTGATCCTTCAATAACATGTGGTTACTGGTTGTGAGGATGATGCCTTTTCACTGTCTCAGGTGATAGCAATGTGCTCGTGCAAATGGTATTTTTGGCGCTGTATCAAATGTATACCTTTATCTCATGCGTCCAGGTGAAGGCAGGTTGAGGCTCTTTTAGAGAACTTGGATCGGCTGTTAAGATATATATATATATATGTTAGTTTTATGATTAGAATTGACATAAGCAGAAAACTCAACACAGTTAACAATGAACACAGCAAAATTACCCTGGGAAAACCCTCCTCAAGGGAGAAAAACCCAGCACGAAAAACCCAGCAAAATATATCTCTTATATATCAGATAAAAGTGCAGAAATCTGCTTTACAATCAGACCCTTCTCAAGGGTGAATTTATACAATGAATTAATAGCACCTATCCTTTGAAACAAAGATAAATATGTTTCTTCTTGAAGTCGATCTGCTGCTAGAAGATGGTCTGCTGCTCCTTCTTGAAAGAATGCGGAAATGAGAATGACTTGATGATTCAAATGGAAGAACACCACCTTGTATATATACCAAACTAGGCAACCTTTCATCTAGGTTGGCCCCTTTGATTTAAATAACAAATATAAAATATCATTTGTTAACAAGGCCGACCTGCCTTGATAATTATTTATTATCTTAATTTTTACTTAGGAGGAAAATAGCTCTCTAACCTACCAAACACTAACACTCCCTCTTAGCTAGGGAGATATTTTCTAGATATCTACGTCATGGAGTCTCTCAACATGACGCCCACAATGGCTACACCCATTTGTGGAAAGCTCAAAGGTTCATCACAGAGTCTCTCAATGTGATGTCGTCATGGAGTCTCTCAACATGACATCCACAATGGCTACTCCCATGTGTGGAAAGAAACACATGTACAAGTGCCCATCACGGAGTCTCTCAACGTGATGTCGTCATGGAGTCTCTCAACATGATGTCCACCATGGCTACTCCCCATGTGTGGAAAAACACAAGTACAAAGGGTTCATCACGGAGTCTCTCAACGTGATGTCATCATGGAGTCTCTCAACCTGACGTCTCATCTCAATCTCAAAGATGAACAAGGGCTCGCACCTCATATTTCTCCGTCTCAGAGAAATATACACTACAAGGGCTTTCACCTCATATTTCTTCGTCTAAAAGAAATATACACTAACAAGGACTTTCACCTCATACTTCTCCGTCACAGAGAAATATACACTAACAAGGGCTTTCACCTCATACTTCTCCGTCACGGAGAAATATACACTAACAAGGGCTTTCACCTCATACTTCTCCGTCACAGAGAAATATACACTAACAGCAAATCTTCATGATGATGTGACTCCCTCTGAAGCTCCATGTACTTGCATCAACCTCCTGACCTCCTCATCCAAGGTTGCCTCTATTGGTTCGTCAAACTCCCTCTGAATGTTATTTCCTCCTCTTTGAAGAGACTAAACGCAATTGCAATCTGTATATGTTCTTCCTCTTCGAGAGATGTCTCCAATTATGTGCCAACAACTCAGTCCCATGGCTGCAAGCTATCTCTCCATTCTTCAAGATGCATCAAGCTCTTCCTCCCTTGAATGCAATCTCTCATCATCCTTATGCTCCTCGGTCCGTCCTGATAAAGTTGTAACAATGCCTTGCCCTGTTTGCTTCGCCTATACATTAATTTCACTCTGAATTACAATAGCAGTTTTGACCTGTTTAGTAGCTCCTCAAATGTCAGCATCAAATATACAAAATATCTTGCAATATATGTCATCCCACCCCCTCTGCCTTAAGCACTTCCTTGCACCCTTCAAGGACGCGCCAAATAAAGATATGTTGTGCTCAAAAGAATAAAACGGTGGATGAATAATTGACTCTCAGTGATTTTAAACCACACGGCTCCAAGTAATCGATACTCCATATAAAGTGACAATATCGAAGCTACTTAATTTACAAACTCCCAAAGCTCTCCACGTCAACTTCTTTAGTGTCGCAGCAGCTGCATATAGTCGGTTTCCTTATTTTGCTGTTGATATGGCTTTAAAAAAAATTCCAAAATAAAATACGTCTCCTCCAAAAAATAATTCACACCTCCTCAATATAACATATGGGAACTCTTTAATAGGAAGCCGCGGAATATACTTTGCACCAAATATACAAGACCCCCAACGTTTCTATGCAGTGGCAGTGGTAGATATACTTCTGTGACAATATGAAGAGCGGCATCTCAATTTTAATAAGGATTCAACTACCTACTCTTGCTGGCAACACATAAATAGTTACATGAAATAGTCGTCCCCTTGGATATAAGTCACGACTTTCTTGAAAGGCATTCGTTCAGAACACGACTCTTTGAATTCATAATCTCCTCCTTACCTGGCTGCTTGAATTAATATGATTAATTCTACACTCAAATGTTTCTTTGAATCTTCAACATAATATAATATAATCAAAGACTCCCTTTATATTAATGGAAGTGAGAAATGAAGACCTTTGAGCCTCTCCAAGATGACTGGTAGTTCGAATATGTAATGTTATTCTCTCCCATAAAGTTATCAACCTCCTTGAATGAATCTGCCTCAAATAATAAGTTCGATGCCTAGATTATATCTCCTTCAGACTGCTTAAACAATTATGATCAGATCTTTTCTTAGACCCGCTCTAATACCATGTTAGTTTTATGATCAGAATTGACATAAGCAGAAAACTCAACACAGTTAACAATGAACACAGCAAAATTACCCTGGGAAAACCCTCCTTCGAAAGGGAGAAAAACCCAGCAAAATATATATCTCTTATATATCAGATAAAAGTGCAGAAATCTGCTTTACAACCAGACCCTTCTCAAGGGCGAATTTATACAATGAATTAATAGCACCTATCCTGTGATGCAAAGATAAATATGTTTCTTCTTGAAGTCAATCTGCTGCTACAAGATGGTGTGCTGCTCCTTCTTGAAAGAATGCGGAAATGAGAATGACTTGATGATTTGAATGGAAAAACACCACCTTGTATATATACCAAACTAGGCAACCTTTCATCTAGGATGGCCTCTTTGATTTAAATAACAAATATAAAATATCATTTGTTAACAAGGCCGACCTGCCTTGATAATTATTTATTATCTTAATTTTTACTTAGGAGGAAAATTGCTCTCTAAGCTACCAAACACTAACAATATATAACTCCAAAACTGATCGATGCCCTTTGCTTTGAAACATCTCCCTTTTTATATCCCTGATTTGGCCAAAAGACATAGCCTTTTATTGCATCCTTTTGACAAGGGACATGTCTTCTTATTTTATGGTAATCGCCATTCTTCATAACTACTGGATGCTCTTTTAATCTCATTTGATAAAGCATGCGCCCTTTTGGGTGAACCGTTGCTTAGGAATTGTTATTAAATTTATTTAGAAATAATTAACATGATTCCCCTCCATAGAGATCGCCAACCATCCTCTTGAAGTAGCGATCATGTCATCTATGCAAGCTGTATGATTTTACCTCTAATAAATGTATCACTACCTTAAGTCTGAGTTGGCTTATAATCTTCAATCCTTGTCTTTTGTCGATTAGCTGTTTTCCATCACAACTAAGCCTATTCTTTTATCAGCAATAATATTATCTATATTTCTCATTTCAAATTAGTCTCCAATCACTATCGTGAATGTTGCACATGGATTTGGGCTAGGTGTCAAGCCTTTGCTGTCCCGTCTTCTTGCAAGAGGTTCTATGAGTAAGTGTTCAACTTCGACTTCTCTCTTCACTTATCGATGGCTTACATGGATGGAGTGAACAACCCCTCTAACTCGTAGTGTACATGTCCAGGTGGCGGGGTTGACCTATGTCGTGACATCGGACTTGTGTTCTTGTAACATGACATGCAATCTCGTAAACAAAAAGGATCATCATATGAGCTAGTACTCGTATGACTGGAACTAGTAATACTCATTAAGTTTGTACAAAGGAGAAGAACTGAACAACACTACGGTGATAACAGATAATACAACCATCAAAAAGGTGATGTGATACCTCAGAATGCAATGCCTATCTTGGAGTGGGGTCATTACAATTCCAAAAGAAAAAGAAAGCACTATTATCTCCCTACACCCATTGAATGGAACAAATGCACTACAAACACTCATAGTAATTGGTAATATAAAAAAGAAAAATGTGAAAGTGTTATTAGATACCAGTAGTACACATAACTTTATTGATAGAAGATTAGCTAATGAGCTCAATTGTTTTGGTTAACTAATCTCTAATTTTCAAATCATGATAGCTGACAGGAAACAACAACCTTGTGGTGGTTGGTAAATGCCATCATATAAAACTCTCAATGGGAAATTATCTTAAACAACAACCTTGTGTTGGTTGGTAAATGCCATCATATAAAACTCTCAATGGGAAATTATCAAATACATTAAGAAATGTTTGTTGTACCTATTAGGGGAGTGGATGTAGTTTTGGGTTTGCAATGGCTTAAACAATTAGGAACAATATCTTTCAATTTTCAAAACTTATCCATGGTTTTTAGGATACTTGGGAAAAAGTATGAACTTTTAGTAATTAAATCACCACCATGTGAAATCATTAGCTCCCATAGGATGGAGAAATTATTCAAGAAAGGTTCTTATAATAACACATGATATGATAACACAAGATCAACCAAAAATTCAAGAGATTATTCAACAGCACCATCAAGTATTTCAAGAATCAAGGTTGTACCTCTAATTGGAGACCATAATCATGGCATTGATTCAATACCAAAAAGCATTGTTCATCCCAACAAAAGTTCCTATTTATCCCCTATGCTTATGCTTAACAAAAAGGATAATCCATGGAGAATGTTCTCACATTACAAGAAGCTAAACGAGATCACTCATAAAGACAACTTTCATACTCCTATTGTTAATCAATTAGAAGATAATAAAATTGTTGTACCACAAATAAATTTTTTTGGCATTCTGTGTAAATTGAGCTAAATCTTGTTAAAATGCCATGAAAGGTCTGTTTTAGGTCAAACCAATCATAGAATCTTGGTGGGTTTCTGTCTAGGAACACATGTACAAAATTCTGAAAAATTGAAAATTAGGGTTTTTTCCCCTATTTTCAGGGAAATCCCCCGAAAATAGGACCTTCCCAGAAATGATCGAAAATGATTTTGATAGGCTTAAAAGGCTTCACGATCACATTGGTCAAGTCAGAATCATCAAAAGACACGTTTTACTCTGGTGGGTCTATTTCTCTTTTTCAGGAACGAAGTTAGGAGCTCCACAGCCATTAATGGCAGATTGGCCAGTACCAGGCGCTGAAAGCTAAGCTTCAAAAGCTTCAACGATACAACCATGGCGGAAAAGGTCGAAAAAGATGCTGTTTGACGAAGGAGATTCCTGAAAACAAAAAGGTCAAAATTTGACTAACTCTGGAGATGTTACGAAGGGGAGATTGCTCACATGTTGAAAAGGCGCCTTCTTCAAGCAGGGGCGCCCATGGTCTTTGAAGGTCAAACAAAGTCAGTAAGATCATCCGAAGCAGTCATTCTCAACGTTTGGTTGCTGGCTCAACAGTGAAACAAACATCCAGATCATCCGATGAATAGATCACTAGCAACTGCTGACGAAGCAAAAAGAGGCAGTTGAGGAATTGACAGGAAACCACAGTTAACGACAAAGTTGCAAGAAAAAGAGCCTTTTCAAAGCAAAGGCGCCCTTTCTTTTGGACTTCCAGATGCTGACCAATGACAAAAGGCCTCCTTTGATGACCTTCTCAGCTCAAGCAAATCTCGGAAACGCAACTGCAAGCATCAATACCTGACAGAGCAGTCAACGGATAATCTGGATCAAAGTAGGCAACTTGTCAGACGAAAATAATCAAGCTAAAAGGCAAAAGCGCCCTTTTCAAGGAGGGGCGCCCTTGGATAAAGGAACCCTAATTTGAGATCCAGATTTCCCGAAGACAGTCATTCTTAGCAGAACAGAGCTGAGTACCTGATGAAACGTCATGTGAAAACATCTGACTCTCCGATCAACGAGAAATCCAGTTCAAGGCACGAGAGGTCATTTCAAATAAGCTGAAGAACGAAGACTGAAAAACCACTAAGGCATTGGCAAAAGCGCCCTTTCTTGGGAAAGGCGCCCAGTCTTTTGGAGCCCTTAACTCAGCTTTTTATCATTCAGTCTCCCAGGCACTTCTTTCCAGTATGGATTCAGCTCCGCAGTGAATGTGTCCGTGACGTCTCAGGATCAACAGACAACGCCAGATTCAGGATCAAACAGGGTGTTTTTCAGGAGAGAAATACTAAAAAACTTGCAAAAAATGAAAAGGGACGCCTAAAATAAGTCAAAGGTCATTTGTTGACTAAAGTCAAAAGCTTTTTGAGTTAAAATTGGCTAAAACGCTCCACGATTGGTGGAAATCACCTTTTTAACTTCAGATCAAACTCAAATCACCTTTTGAGCTTGTGTTAGGTCCCCAAATTTGTGGATCTGAAACTCAAACATATATATTCAAGGAGATGGCGTCCCCTTTTCATTATTTCATTGCAGGTTGAAGGATAAAAACAGCCACAAAGCTCTCAAGGACGCCATTGAAGATCTGAAGGAGGTTTTCATCCGTTCTTCATTTTTATTTGCAGATCTGAAGCAGGAAAGGATTGCCATTTTGAGGATTGGATCAGAGATAGTTTTTTTTGAAGATCAGATAAAACTTCCAATCCACCTTCTGTCTTTTTCCTCTCTTCTTGTCTTAGGTTTTCTTGCATCTGACAAAAAAAGCAACAGGCTACATCAGATCTGATCAACTGGGTAGATTCAGCATCATTTTCCAGAGAAACCCATCTCGACAAATTTTCCAAAATCAGCAAACTTGCTGCCCCTATTTTTGGGGGTTTTTCCGAAAAAGTTTCAGAATCCAAATTCTGAGGAACTGGGTTTGTTCAGCATTGAAGCACGAACAAAACCCATGTGCCAGATTTTTTCCGGAAAAATACTTCTCGGCAGGGCGCTATTTTTAAGGGTTTCCGAAAATCATCTGAACTAGGTCAAGCTTACAGTCAATCTTCAAGTTTTTCAGGATGCAGTACTCCCAGGTGCAATACGAGACCAAGACGGTCTTACTCCATGATTACCTGAAAACAGTTGACACAAATCTACACCAAGTAAATCCAGTGGTCGATTTGGAGCAGTTAGAAGGCATGAATCAAATAACATTGCAGAATATCGAAGAATCCGGATTGCTGCAAGCCGCATCAATTCCCATCACACTACAAAGCGTAGAGCTCGTAATCGCTTGTATCAAGCATTACAACCCTACCACCAGAGAAATCAGAGCAGCAGATGGAAGGATTGTTTGCAGTTTAAAGCCTCAAGATATCGAAAGATGTTTTGATATTCCCTCACATCCTAACAGCAAAGTCATATCATTGACGGAATGTGAGAAAGCTTTTGAGACAGCCAAGGACAAATGTCAAAGGATAATGGCCGAAAAATGGCTAAAAGTGACAAAGGCAAGCTTGCCTAAGTTGTTGGGGCGAGGAGAATGTAAAGACGAGTACGCAGTGTTAATCACTCTACTCAACAGAGTCACTGGAGAAGAAGATGGTCGTCAATTCCAGCCATGGATGTACTATGTCATCGCTAAAATCATTGGCAGGAGGGAATACTATGACTGGGCCACTTTGATCAGTGACACACTCCACCGACAAATCACTGGGTATCTGGAAGCTCATAGGTTCCACATGTGCTCTTACCTAGTATACCTAATAGCCTTCCAAGGCGATTTCAGGTTATTGAACAATGTGGGAACCTTAGGTGTGCAGAAGGTTCACGAGTATTTCACACGTCTTGAGTTTACTCAAGCGGAAAGACACTTCAAGAAGACAAGTGATCACTTCACCATGCACATAGTTCGTGAGCTTAACCATGAGATGCACGTGCGTATTTCACAGACAGCCAGAGAGGCAATGGCGGATTGGGCAGATTGGTTTATCCAATTTCCTACATTCTCCTACATACGCGTGTATGGCTACATTGGCCACCCCGCCATGCTACCAAGACACCCTTCGGATAGGGTAGTTTTCATGGAGTTCCTGAGACAGTTGTCCGAGGTTCATGTCCACTTGCGCTTGAAGAGGAAGACAGCTGTTAACTTTCCCGTTGAAATGGGACTATATAGATGTGAATCGCGGCGGATGCAAAGATGATGGGTCAAGAAACAAGGAGGTTTAACCTCAAATATCTCATTGATAGAAGATCCTATGATCCCAGAGGACTCTATGCAGCACACCTCGAGCAACACTCGTCACATAAGTCTTCTATGGAAGATTATTGGGTGAATTGTAAAGACGAGTATGAAGTGCGAAGAAGGAACTACAGCAGATTCAGACTCCCACAGATTGCTGATTTCATGTCAGCAGACATTGAGGGCCTGTCAGATGATGAAGGGGAAGTCATTCTCCCCACATTCTTCGCAGATTCAGTTGACTCCCAACCGCTCCCGAGAGTGGATTGGTATGCCAAAGAGGATACATCTATAGAAGAAAGAACGAGTAGAGTGGTTAGAAATAGCCAACTCTATCTCGACAGCAAGAAATCAAGGAAGGTGATACCTCACAGAACAGAGCCGCCACAGGTTCAGTCTACACCACCTTCCACTTCAAGAAGGAAACCTAGACAAAAGCAATGGTGCAATCCTCCCCAAGGGATGAGGATGTCAAAACCTAGAACACAGAGGACACCAGTGGAGAAAGCCACACATAGTCCTGAAATAATCACGGGTATTGCTGCCCCAGAACAAAGAGTAGAGACTGCTACCCCTGATTCAGCAGAAGTTATCACGGAGGAACCAACAGCATTAGTTGTTGAAGAACCAGTGGCTGAGCCAATGGCAGAGGTAGCAACAGTAGAAGCAGCAGCAGAAACGGTGCCTGTTATGGAAGCAGAGCCGCCAACATCACCAGTATCACAGCGAACACAGGTCCTCATCGACTTGGATTCGCCACCGAGAGACATTACTCCAGCACAGTCTCATACATCTAGCATTCAAGGGCCTCACGTCCCTCCTAGTGAAGTTCGCCGAGATTCTATTTGGCTCGAAGGTTTCCTAGGAAGGAAGAGGGAAAAACCCTCATATGAGCTTGACTTTACCGAATTCGACCACGTCCCACAAGACACGTCGGCGAAGAAGTTAAAGAAGCAAGTTCACATAGAAAGGAATGCAGAATGTGAGATCATCATAGAGACTGCCGCTCCACCAGTAGAGAAAAGCATACACGAGGTTCAAGTAGAGGACTACACTTTGTCTCAACTTAACCTCGGGAAGACTACACGACAGGTGGAGGCGGACCTTCTCGGAATAGCTTCGGTGAGCGCACAAGAAAGGATGGCAAAGGACGGTAAAGAAAAGGCAGCCTTAAAGGCTGAAAATCAGAAACTGAGGTCTTACATCACCAACTTGATACATGGCACACCAAACGTCTCAGCCCTACCGGCAGGACTACTAGATCTCCCCGCCGAACAAAATCATCGGCAATTGTTAACATTCGGCAAACACTTGAGAAATCAGGTGGAAGAGTTTGTTCTCAAGGGTAGATGCGTACTGGCGAACCTATACCAGTTACGGGATAGAGCACATGAACTTCGTGTGGAGATCCAGCAGTCGGAACAAAGGATTGCAGAAAAGAGGCTTGAAGACGAAAGTACAATTGCAGATTTGCAATTAGCATATCAATCAGTATACTCTGAGGAAAACAAGCAACATCTGTTTGCTTGGAAGGAACAATTGGCGTACAAGGTGAAAGCCTACGACGCTCATTCAGTAGAGATGATTGATTACAGAAGGGTGGTTGCCACTAGTATCAACTTCGCAAGAATGTTGGTAATATCTTTCCCTTGCATGGAATATCAGCGTGAGGGAGGAGAATACGTCGAGTTGGTGACTGTACAGAACCAGTTCAGGGATGTCATCCGCAGCACCTTTCTTGACGATCCAGAGGGTTGTAAGCTGGCTAAGGTAGCAGCTTTATCAACCAAGTTAGAAGAGGCAGCATCTCAATGCATTGACTTCGGAAATCAGCTCACAACGGGTGAGGTCATGCTCCGACGCCACGTCATCATCCTACGGAGCATTAACTCCCCAGAAGCTGATGAGGTCAATCAATGGATTGAGACACTGTTGATTAATGGCGAGCTATAAATGCACCAGAAAAGGACGCCATACACACTCCAAGTGGCATTCATGAGACTTGAGTTGACTTGACGCTTCTTTCCAAGTCAACTCGAGATGCTATTAAATGTAGTTGGAGTTAACTTGATGCTTCTTTCCAAGTTTAACTCCACTTTCCTTAAATCATGCATTGTCAAATCCCACTAATTAAGGATGTCTAATTGACTTCCACGATTTGTGGATCTTAGATCTCCACTAAATGTGGATGTCTATTTTGGAGAGAGACTTTACATTTAAGTTCACCTCTAGTTTGCTTTCAGTCAACTGAAGTAGTTTCCAGTTGACTCTTTGTTGACTTTCAGTTAACTGAAGTAGCTTTCCAGTTAACTGCTTGTTCCCCCTATTTAGGAATAAATCTTGCTAATTGATTGGCAAGAACTCATTGTTAACTCAAGGAGATTTTGGGGTTGCCCACTCCTTTGAGTCCTATAAATAAGAGCCTTGGGCTCATTATTTGTTTAACCTTTACTTGCTATGCAAAATTGCTGCGCCATTGTTGCCAACACTTTGAAAGCGAATATTTGTTCACTCTTGGATGAGAGTTCGTTGGATGATTGTAATTGTGCATGATTTCGTGCCTTTGCTTTCCCAACTTTTGTAGTTCGTTGATAAAGCATTGAAGAAGAATATCAGAAGGCGCTTGCATTTTGATCATCTTATTTGAGTTATGTCTACGTCCTGTGTTTAATAGCTTGTTGTCTCATTTCCCTCCTCGGATAGGAGTCCCTCCTCCTTGGATATTTGTTATTGACAGTTGTCGTTTGATGTTGTTTAATGTATTGACTTCCAAGCTATACTTCGGATAGGAGTCCCTCCTCCTTAGCAAGCTCGTTGGCCAAGGCATCGTGATTTTGTTGTTTCTAGTAAACTATTTCTTAAGCTCATACCTCGGATAGGAGTCCCTCCTCCTTGGCAGATCTCGGATCTAGTTTACCGTGCAGAGTGTTTGCTTGTACCAACCTTATCCCGGTGTATACCCGAGAGTTCAGAGCCTCGGTCATATCCTCTGGAGACGGTGAATTCAAGTGATCCAACCATCCCATTCCCGCTCCTTTACCCTCATGCTCTGTTCATCTTGAAGGTATTGGATAGATAAAAGCTAGTTAGTCGTAGTTAAGATCTGCAGAAACCAGAGAAAAGCTTAGCTACGGCGCATTGTGTTTGTGCACCCTTGTGTCCTGCCGCTGAAGCATAAAAAGATAGGAACTTAGTTAGACATTTCCCTTCCCTACGCATTGCTCCCAGCAGAGAGGGACTTCTCTTTAAATAACAAAGAAGTGTTGCAAAACATTTGAAATAGCTGAACGTTTACAATCAGCACTCCAGAGGTGCTAATTTAAACGCCAACAAAAATCTATCCAAAAAAAATCCAAATGTGTCTTTAGGGTGAAGGAAGTAGAATACTCGAGACATCTGGTGTCACTTAAAGGTGTTAAGATGGGCCCTAAGAAGAGAGTTTTTTTGGGTCTAGCAAGATACTATAGAAGATTTGTTCATGCCTATCATTTTATAAAGAAACATATCTTTGGGAAGGTATTAAAATGAATGTCCAGAAATTTGCGGTGGAATGTTTGATATGCCAACAATTTAAAGGAAATAATAAAGAATCCAAGCCTCTTACAGATATTAGGCATTCCAATACAACAGTGGGTAGAAATATTAATTGACTTCATTATGGGTTTGCCAGAGTCAAATAATCTTGATGTAATCTTGTTTGATGTGGATACACTCATTAATAATAAATATTTTTTTGGACTCTCATCTATTTCCTACTAATACCATGGAAAATGTATTCATACAAAATATACAAAAACTTCGTGGAATTTCCAAAATCAAATTGCGAAACAGAGCCATTTCAAAATTCCTATTTGCCAATTGAAGATTCAACATGGAATGATGAACGATCATACAAAAGATTTTAAAGTTGCTAAGCATTGAGGGCAATGCTTTTATGAAGGGAAAGGTAATGCTATGATTCTAATACAATATATTCCTAAGTACATATTATATTATTTATTATAATAAGGATAAGCACTTGTGGCATGCTTAACCCTAACTTAAATATTAGTTAATACACTAATCCCTCTTAATTAAGATGAAGGGTATGTCCCTACTGTTAGTTTTATGATCAGATTTAATGCACAGAAATTAATTCAAAATCAGACACAAGAACACAGCAGATACCCTGGGAAAACCCTCCACTTGAGGGAGAAAAACCCAGCAGCAATATATCACTTATATATTGAAATATCACAATGATGATCTCCTTACAAGAGGCCAATACAAAGGCCAATATAAAGGCCTATGCACAAGCACCAAACTTATGATGCACACAGAAATATATAGAAACAAATCGCTGATCAACAGCCTTCAACAATGATGAACTAAGATATCACAATCTGTCTTGAACAAATTTGCGCCAAGGAGTAATGCAAGAACAATGAATAAAATCGATGAATGGAGTGATCACCAATCGAGCATATATACAAGAGGAGAGGGAAGTCGTGCCTCTTCAAATCCAAGAGTCGGCCCAATATGAAAGGACGTGTTTCCAATAAGTACAAGGTCGGCCTCCATTGAAGATCGCGCCTCCAAGACAAATCGAGCCTCTTCATTAATTAAATATTAATTAATATAAGTCATGCCTTTTCAATAAATCGATGTCTCTTGAATTTATCCAACTCGCTATAAATTAAATAGCCTTAGCTACATTTAATTTATCATTCTTCAAGGAGATCGGCTGGAAGGATATGACCGACATTGTTATAGAACATCAACACTCCCTCTCAGCTAGGGAGTATACTTCCAGCTACACAAGACATATCACCTTATCGTGATGTCTACCACTATGGCTACAACCATATGTGGAAAAGAAAGATATCACCTCATTGTGATATCAGATATCACCTCAACATGATATCAACCATAATGGCTACAACCATGTATGGTATGTACAAGTGTTCATCACTTGCGTGATGTTGTCACCTCAACATGACTTTCACCATGGCTCTCCCAGAGGGTGAAACACAAGTACAAAAAATCATCACGGACTCTCTCACGTGATGTTGTCATGGAGTCACACACATGACATCCACCATGGCTCTCCCAGAGGGTGGAACAAGGGCTTTCACCTCAAACTTCTCTTGCAGAGAGAATGCATTAACAAGGGATTTCACCTCGAACTTCTCTCACAAAGAAGAACTCATTAAAGAGGATCACTGATATTGAGACTCCTTCTCAGTTAAGGCTATATTCTCCACCATACCAAGCTTATCTCGAAAGTACACAAACTTTATCCTGAGAGAGGCTTGGTGAGAATGTTTGTCATCTACTCATCAGTGCTGATATACCTCAATTGTATAGCTTTCCTCAATACCATATCTCTGATATAATGGTATTTGATCTCAACATGCTTGGTTCTGTCATGAAACACAGGATTGACAAAAAGCTTCACACAGCTCTAGTTATCACAATGAATGATAGTAGGCTCCATTGATTGTCCAAACAATCCTACAAGGAGCTTATGAAGCCACACTACTTCCTGAGCTGCCACACAAGCTGTAATGTACTCTGCCTCTGTTGTACTTAATGCTACAGATGATTGCTTCCTGTTGCACCGGGATATCATGGCAGATCCCAAACTGAAGCAACATCTAGAGGTGCTCTTCCGATCAGTGACACTCCCTGCCCAATCAGAATCAGTATAACCATGCAGCTCCAAGTCCACATCTAAAGAATATCTCAACCCATATCCAACTGTGCCATGCAAGTATCTCAGGATATGTTTTGCTGCAACAAGATGTACCTGCCTCAGTTCACACATGAACTGACTAAGTGCACTCATTGCATAGTAGATATCAAGTCTAGTGTTAACTAGATACATCAAGGATCCAATCAACTGCCTGTACATCATGGGATCCACCAGGTCTGAACTAGCTGCAACCCCTTATGCAAGTTGGTCTTCATAGGCGTAGACATGGATTTGCAATCCATCATACCGAATCTCTTCAATGGTATACTTCCCTTGACTTAGAATCATCTCATTAGGCTTCTGCAATACTTCTAAACCTAGGAAGTAGTGCATGAGACAAAGATCCTTCATTTCAAACTCAGAAGCTAGCTCCTTCTTGCATTTGATAATAAGGTGATCTTCTCTAGTAAGAAATAAATCAACATAAAGAACCAAGATCAACTAGATTACCATCTTCTTCAGGTTCAGTAGGCCCCCTCTGAATCTTCAAGTACTTGCATCAACCTTCTGACCTCTTCCAAGATTGCTTGCAACACTTGACTTAGAGAAATGTTTTCCAGTGCACACCTCTGGTACTGTAGAGAGTTTAGGATTGTCCTCCTCGACCTCATCCCAGATCGCTCTATTCTGAATAGGTTTGTGGAGCTACCAATGACAAATCCAGATGACAGTCTTGAGCAATTTTGATCTCAGCAGCTGAAGGGATCCTCTAAGGATTTAGCACCTAGCCTTTCAATACAGTAATCTTCACTTCTTCTCAGTGAGTTACATAACTCCCTCTTGACCCCTGCTTCAAAGATTGCAAAGAAGACTTTTGGAAGTGAACTCCCTCTAGTTGCCAACACAGTCCCATGGTTGCAAGTTGTGACTTCACACTTTGATCATTTCTTTAGTCGGCATGACTTCCTCATAAGATGCCTCAAGCTTTCCATCACTAAGCAATCTCTCATCACCTTCTTGCTCTTAGATCTGTCTTGGAAGCATTTTAGAGAGAGATTACTAACCGTTTATAACTATCCAAAGAAATATCAAGGCTAAAATCATACAAAGTTTACTATCTCAGGTTATAGCATGAATACATAAGAATTTATGAACAATATTAAAACATGAATAAATAAATCAACCTAAAGAGAAATATATCAAAAGATCACAATGAAGGGATAAAGAAACTTATCTTTATTGAATTTTGATATAATTCTTTCTTCCATCTTTTACTCCTCTTGAGAGTGCCAAACTCAGCACAACAAAAGACAATCTGCACAACTACAGATTTCTTGAATGCATTACGCAGTTAGCATGTAGAACCAACTCTCTCCAAGAGTTCAAGGCTCTATCAAAATTCATGCATTAGAGAATGAAATCGATGTGACCAACTAATCACCATCAAAATTGCAATTCTCTTTTTATTTCAAAGTCACACTCAGAAATCTTCACAACTAGCATGAAATAACTTGCAATAAATGAAATCTTCAAAGGATCTTATGCTAGTGAACACAATTCAAGAGAAACCACTATCTCTCTTTACTAATTACAAGATCCAAATAAATGATATAACTCAGCAAACAAATAATACTTATCTCTTTAAATATTCTGATGAATGCAATTACTGGACACAGTATAGAACGCTGCTCTTGCGCTCAGATCAATCCACCATCTTCGCGGCTTGAACACAGGCCCAAGACTTAGAATAGAAATTCCCTAGAATCCTTTTGAGGAGAGATCTCATCCACATCCACAAATGAAGCATGTTGATTAGGCCTGGATGGGCAATCCTTTGCATAGTGACCAAACTTGTCACATCGAAAGCATTGAACGCAAGATAGATCCTTCTTCTTCTTGAATGCAGGAGCACCATCTAACCCTTTATCTCTATTCCTCTTGAAGTATCCTTTCTTTCCTCCTTTTCCTTTCTTCTTCGAGGATTGAGCGGAAAGAACATGAATGTCTTCATTTGTAGAGTTTCGACCAATACCTCTCACAGCCAACCTAGACTCTTCTTGAATCCAGTCCGCCCTCAAACGATCAAACTTGGGAAGTTTCAATCTTGCACTAATTCTTTGAATGTAGGACTCCCATGATGAAGGAAGACCATTGAGAGCAAGCCTGGTCAAGTCCTTTCATCTATCACATGACCAATTGTAGAGAGTTGATCTCTCAACTTTGAAATCTTCATGAAGTAACCAATGACAGATTCTCCTTCCGCCATCTTAACATGATGAAGTTGTTGCTTTAATGCAAGTGCACGGCTTGTGTTGTTGATCTCATACATCTCCTCCAGAGACTTAAACATCTCCCTTGCCATCTTCATCTTAAAGATGATGGGAACAATATTATCCTTCACAGAATCAACTAACATCTCCTTTGCCTTAGTATCTTTCTTCTTCCATTGAACCTTCTCTTCCTCATTCGTAGGCTCGGGGACTTTGCTCTCCACAAACTCTGCCAATTCATTTTCCTCCAAGGTGAGCATAATTTTGAATCTCCAAGATGTGAAATTTGATGCTCCTTCAAGTCTGTCCTCGATCTTGAGACCATTCACCATCTCGACGAAGAGATAGAAGAGAACAAAGATGAGAAGAAGAATAAAGAGTATCGCTGTAAGACTAAATCTGATCAAGATCTTCTTCAAACCCGCTCTAATACCATGTTAGTTTTATGATCAGATTTAATGCACAGAAATTAATTCAAAATCAGACACAAGAACACAGCAAATACCCTAGGAAAACCCTCCACTTGAGGGAGAAAAACCCAGCAACAATATATCACTTATATATTGAAATATCACAATGATGATCTCCTTACAAGAGGCCAATATAAAGGCCTATGCACAAGCACCAAACTTATGATGCACACAGAAATATATAGAGACAAATCGTTGATCAACAGCCTTCAACAATGATGAACTAAGATATCACAATCTGCCTTGAACAAATTCGCGCCAAGTAGTAATGCAAGAACAATGAACAAAATCGATGAATGGAGTGATCACCAATCGAGCATATATACAAGAGGAGAGGGAAGTCGTGCCTCTTCAAATCCAAGAGTCGGCCCAATATGAAAGGACGTGTTTCCAATAAGTACAAGGTCGGCCTCCATAGAAGATCACGCCTCCAAGACAAATCGAGCCTCTTCATTAATTAATATAAGTTATGCCTTTTCAATAAATCGATGTCTCTTGAATTTATCCAATTCGCTATAAATTAAATAGCCTTAGCTACATTTAATTTATCATTCTTCAAGGAGATCGGCTGGAAGGATATGACCGACACTGTCATAGAACATCAACACCTACATAGTTAAGCCTACAAATAAAGAAGAGAACTCTCTCTCATATCATCATATCATCAAATATTGAATTCATATGATATTATCTAATTACTGAAGGTAACCCCCTCAAAGTAGTCTGCTATATTTTTTATTTTTACACTTATTTCCAAGAAATATCATAACAAAATGGCCTCAAGTTTTGTGCACATTGTTACCGATGCCCTTGCTAGTGATGACATCAAGTAGTATGGGTTGCTTAATTGTTGTCACAAATGGCGGTGGATTGGGAAATGGATTGGACCCACGATGTAGTATGGGATGCACTAACATTCATTTTCCAAGTGAGATTTTCTTACGAGTTAGTGTGATTGTAAACCAAGTAGTGAGATGACGCATGTAATAGGTTGCAACCATTTCCACTTTACCAATTGTTTTTTATGTAAAAATGTGATCTATGTGTGGATTGTTTGTTTGTATGAGCTAGTCATTGTTTAACTTGTGATGTGCATATGAGCTAGTCACTGTTGTACTTGCGATGTGTGTGTGAACTAGTAACCCTGTGTATAAGTGGTGTATACTGTTAGATTTATGATCAGATGTAAAGCACAGAAAATTAATTCAAATTGAACACAATAACACAGCAGATACCCTGGGAAAACCCTCCTCTTGAGGGAGAAAAACCTAGCAACAATATATCACTTATTTATTTATTTCACACAATAATGATCTCCTTACAAGAGGCCGATATGCAGGCCCAAATACATGCACCAATGAGTGATGCAACACAGAATTACAATGGAGTAATATGCTGATAGATCTCAGCCACTAACAAAATACTCTTCTACAGAAATCGCTTTCTCCTCTAGATGATTCGCACTTTAACTCCAAAGAATAATATCGAACTGAATATATGAATGATACAAAGCAATGGATGAATGTGTATATATACAAGAGGAAGAGTGACACATCTCTTCAAGTTGATCATGTCGGCCTCCTCTAGAAAGACGTGCCTCTAAGTCGGCCTCTTGAAATCGCAACCCATCGTGAAGAGATGTCGGCCTTCATTAAATAACATTTCTTTTATTAAATTTGAGCCTCTTACATAATCGTGCCTTTTCATAAATAGGCGTTTCATATAAATTAAATAGCCCTTAGGCTACATTTAATTTATCACATGAGTAATGGAGATCTCTGAAAGAAGACCACAACGCTGCTCCGGAACATCAACACTCCCTCTCAGCTAGGGAGGATTCTTCCAACTGCACAAGACATATCACCTCATTGTGATGTCTACCACAATGGCTACAACCAAATGTGGAAAAGAGAGATATCACCTCATCGTAATATCAGATCACCTCAACATGATATCAACCATAATGGCTACAACCATGTATGGTATGTACAAGTGTTCATCACTTGCGTGATGTTGTCACCTCAACATGACTTTCACCATGGCTCTCCTAGAGGGTGAAACACAAGTACAAGAAAATCATCACGGACTCTCTCACGTGATGTTGTCATGGAGTCACACACATGACATCCACCATGGCTCTCCCAGAGGGTGGAACAAGGGCTTTCACCTCAAACTTCTCTTGCAGAAGAATGCATTAACAAGGGATTTCACCTCGAACTTCTCTTCTTCTCGAACTTCTCTCACAGAGAAGAACTCATTAAAGAGGATCACTGATACTGAGACTCCTTCTCAGTTAGGGCTGTATTCTCCACCAGACCAAGCTTATCTTGAAAGTACACAAACTTTATCCTAGAGAGAGGCTTGGTGAGAATGTTTGTCGTCTACTCATCAGTGCTGATATACCTCAACTGTATACCTTTCCTCAATACCATATCTTTGATATAATGGTATTTGATCTCAACATGCTCGGTTTTGTCATGAAACACAGGATTGACAAAAAGCTTCACACAACTCTGGTTATCACAATGAATGATAGTAGGCTCCATTGATTGTCCAAACAATCCTGCAAGGAGCTTACAAAGCCACACTGCTTTTCGAGCTGCCACACAAGTTGCAATGTACTCTGCCTCTATTGTACTTAATGCTACAGATGACTACTTCCTGCTGCATCAAGATATCATGGCAGATCCCAAACTGAAGCAACATCCAGAGGTGCTCTTTCGATCAGTGACACTGCCTGCCCAATCAGAATTAGTATAACCATGCAGCTCCAAGTCCACATCTGAAGAATATCTCAACCCATATCCAACTATGCCACGCAAGTATCTCAGGATATGTTTTGCTGCAATAGGATGTATCTGTCTCAGTTCACACATGAACTGACTAAGTGTACTCACAGCATAACAGATATCAGGTCTAGTGTTAACTAGATACATCAAGGACCCAATCAACTGCCTATACATCGTAGGATCCACAAGATCTAAACTAGCTGCAGCCTCCTTTAACTTATGTAGGTTGGTCTCCATAGGTGTAGACATGGATTTGCAATCCATCATGCCAAACCTCTTAAGTATGTCAATGGTGTACTTCCATTGAATTAGAATCATCTCATCTGGCTTCTGCCAAACTTCTAAGCCAAGGAAGTAATGCATGAGCCCAAGGTCCTTCATCTCAAACTCAGAAGCCAACTCCTTCTTACATTTGAGAATGAGGCGATCTTCTCCAGTAAGAATCAGATCTTCAACATACAAAACCAAAATCAATGCTTCACCATCAATTACCTTAAAATACATATTTGAATCCGCATCATTCTTAGAGAAACCCAAGCTTGACAAGTAATGGTCAATCCTTTCATACCATGCACGAGGAGCCTGCTTAAGACCGTACAAGGCCTTCTTCAGCTTGCAAACATGAGACTCTTTCCCATGTACCTCGAATCCATCAGGTTGCTCGATATAAACTTCTTCCTCAATCACACTATTCAGAAAAGTTGTCTTCACATCCATTTGATGAATCTTCCATCCTCTAGATGCAGCAATGGCAATAATGGTTCTGACAGAAGTGTAGCGAGCAACAAGAGCAAATGTTTCTTCACAGTCAACTCCCTCTTTTTGTGAGAACCCTCTAGCCACGAATCTTGCCTTGTACTTCTCAATGCTCCCATCAGCCGCATGCTTGATCTTGAAGAGCCATTTTGAAGATACCACAGATTTGCCTTCAGATCTAGGAACAATGTCCCAAACATCATTCTTGAGAATTGACTGATACTCCTCTGACATAGCATCTTTCCAAACTTGTTGACTAGAAGCTTCCTCAACACTAGAAGGCTCGGACTCAATAATCTGACTCATCAAAGCAACATAACTAGAGAACTTGTGAGGTCTCTTGCTTTCTCTGAAGGTTCCTTTTGGAGCTACAAACTTTTCTGCCTCCTGCATTGTTTGCCTAGCCCAAAGAGGTCTTTTTCTCTCAATCACAATTTCGATAGACCCATCAGTAGGTTCCAAGGGCTCAACTAGATCAATATCTTCCTTTGGATCTGAAATCTCCCTCTGAATCTCAGGAGTATGGTCAACTTCCATATCCTAAGGAGACTCTTCATTATCAATCTCCATATGAGTACCCTTGGATCTCCTAAATGCAACATCTTCCTCAAATGTGACATCCCTACTGATCTCGATCAACTTCTGACCTAGAATGTATATCCTGTAGGCTTTTGATGTCTCACTGTAGCCCACAAATATTCCCTTTTTGCCAGAAGGCTCCAACTTTGTTCTCTTTTCCTTTGGAATATGGACATAAACTGGACATCCAAAGATCCTTAAATGACTCACCTCTGGCTTCTTTCCAATAAAGGCTTCTTCAGGAGTCATGCTTCCAAGATTTTGTGAGGACTTCTATTCTGAACATAGACTGCAGTCCTAGAAGCTTCTGCCCATAGGAAGGTTTGCAGATCCTGGTCATGGATCATGGCTTTTGCTGCTTCCACGATTGATCTGTTCTTTCTCTCTGCAATACCGTTCTATTGAGGATTATAGGGAACACAGAACTCCCTCTTAATCCCAGCTTCAACACAGAAATTCCGAAAGCTACCAAAAGTGTATTCTCCTCCATTATTAGATCTTAGGACTTTGATTCTTTTCCCGAAAAGGTTCTCTACCTGAGTTTTGAACTCCTTGAACCTTTCTAACACTTCCTCAGACTCTTTAGTTTTCAAAAAATAAATCCAAGTCTTTCTAGAGCAGTCATCAATAAAAAGAATGTAATACAAGAAACCACTCGAAGAAGGAACAGACAATGGACCACATAAATCAGAATGAATGAGATCTAGAATACATTTAGATTTACTTTCTCTACTATGAAATGGAGCTTTTGTATTCTTACCCATTGCACAGCCTTTGCAAGTACCTTCATGCTCCTGGTTGAATTTTGGAAGGCCCGTAACCATCTTCTCCATGATAGGTAGAGCTCGAAAGTGAAGATGAGCCAATCTTTGATGCCAAAGATCACACAAGCTTGAAGAATCATGAACTAATGCCTGAAGTGGACGAGGGCATAGCCTATAGAGGCTCTCATGTCTAACACCAATTACTTGAACAGTCTTGAAGTTGGAATTCTTCGTCCACACAAGTACTTTGCCTTTGGAGAAGGCAACTTGATATCCTTTATCTTCTAAAGCTGAAATGGAGATAAGATTACGCTTGATTCCTGGAACATAAAGGACATCACATAACTGTAGTGTAATGCCGGAATCCAAATGGAGAGTAGAGGTCCCAATCCCTTTCACGGAGTAGATAGCATCATCTCCAATAATGACTTGTTCAGTAGAATCTCTCTCCACCAAGCTTGATAAATGCTCCTTAAAACCAGTGATGTGTCGAGAAGCACCACTGTCGATCAGCCAAGTGTTGGTGTTTGTAGGTACATTGCTTGACAATGCCGAATAGAACAAGTATTCACAAGAGTCCTTCTGAGGAGAGGCATCATCAACATCTGCAATGGTGGCCTGTTGCTTAGGCCTGGATGGACAATGCTTGGCAAAGTGACCATACTTGTCACATCTAAAGCATTGGACTTTGGATAAGTCTCTCTTCTTCTTGAATCCGGGAGCACCATCATTTCCTTTATCTCGATTCCTCTTGAAGAATCCTTTCTTCCCATCTTTTCCTTTCTTCTTCGAAGAGTGAGAGGCGAGAACACGAATATCTTCATTAGTTAAACTTTGACCAACGCCTCTAGCACAAATCTTGACTACTCTTGAATGCAGTCGGCCCTCAAACAATCAAACTTAGGAAGTTTGGATCTTGCACTTATTCCTTGAATGTAGGACTCCCATGATAAAGGAAGACCATTGAGAGCAAGCATGGTCAAGTCCTTATCATCAACCACATGACCAATTGTAGAGAGCTGATCTCTCAATTCCGAAATCCTCATGAAATAGGCAATCACTGTTTCTACTTTCGCCATCTTCACATGGTGTAGTTGTTGCTTCAGTGCAAGTGCCCGGCTGGTGTTATTGATTTCGTACATCTCCTCCAAAGTTTTGAACATGTCCCTTGCCGTCTTCAACTTGGAGACAATCGGAACAATATGATTTTTAACGGAATCAACCAACATCTTATTTGCCTTGATGTCTTTCTTCCTCCACTACAACTTCTCTTCTTCCTCCTCTGGTTCGGGAACTTTGGTCTCCACAAACTCAGCCAAGTCATTCTCTTCCAAGGTGAGCATGAATTTGAACCTCCATGATGTGTAGTTGGATGCTCCCTCGAGTCTATCCTCAATTTTAAGACCGTTTGCCATCTTAACTAAAATAGAGATAGACAAGTTATGAAAAAGAGAACAAAGAGTATCGCTGCAATAACAATTCTGATCACAATCTTCTTCAAACCCGCTCTGATACCATGTTAGTTTTATGATCAGATGTAAAGCACAGAAAATTAATTCGAATTGAACACAATAACACTGCAGATACCCTAGGAAAACCCTCCTCTTGCGGGAGAAAAACCCAGCAACAATATATCACTTATATATTGATTTCACACAATAATGATCTCCTTACAAGAGGCCGATATGCAGGCCCAAATACATGCACCAATGAGTGATGCAACATAGAATTACAATGGAGTAATATGCTGATAGATCTCAGCCACTAACAAAATACTCTTCTACAAAAATCGCTTTCTCCTCTAGATGATTCGCACTTTAACTCCAAAGAATAATATCGAACTGAATATATGAATGATACAAAGCAATCGATGAATGTGTATATATACAAGAGGAAGAGTGACACATCTCTTCAAGTTGATCATGTCGGCCTCCTCTAGAAAGACGTGCCTCTAAGTCGGCCTCTTGAAATCGTGACCCATCATGAAGAGATGTCAGCCTTCATTAAATAACATTTCTTTTATTAAATTCGAGCCTCTTACATAATCGCGCCTTTTCATAAATAGACGTTTCATATAAATTAAATAGCCCTTAGGCTACATTTAATTTATCACATGAGTAATGGAGATCTCTGGAAGAAGACGACAACGTTGCTCCTGAACATCAACATATACTTGAGCCAATCACTGTGTGAACTTGGGATTATGGAATGATATGAGCCTTGTGTGAATTTGTGTGTTTGTACACTAATGATTGGTATTGATTGGTATGGAACCAACACTTGATGGCAATTTGTTACAATTAATAGTCAAGATTTGAGAGATTAGAGATCTCATACAAGAGAAGAGAATGAACTCTTTATCATTGGTGTATGAACTGCAAAGCCTCTGATTTCCCAAAGGGGATATGTAGGCAGGGTCATCATGAATGAACCCTCAAGGTTTAGGTCTAGGTCTAGGCATGACACTGAAATCAAGGGCTTAACACCTAGTGTAAGCTTTCAAGGGGTGGCATGGAGCCTTCACCACAATGGTGGTTAAGAGGTTAGTTATTGTTGTGAATTTTGTTTTTTTTAAAACATCATAGTAGCCAAGCGGCGGTTTTTATAGATGCCTTCAAAGTCTTCTTCCTTTCATAACTCTAAACATAACAAACGCGTAGGAAAGTGAATCTAAAAAATTACTTCATGGTGCAAGAAATCATATCATTTTGTTGTGTTTTTTTTGTATTATATCTTGTTTCCATATCAAATCATACTTGTACCAGGGGTCAAAATAGGACGTATCAGTAACTTAGGTTTTATGTTGTTAGTGACTTAATAGTCACATTTTAGGGTTAGTTTGGGTTAGATTAGGGTTCACTTTGTTTCTTTTTTAACTCTTTTGCTTGTGTGTGTGTGTGTACAAAAATTGGGGAACAACGAAACCCAGGTTAAAAAAACGATGAACTGCTGAAACCAAACCCCAGTCAGCAACTTGGAATAACACCATGGCCCTAGTTGGAAAACACTCCATCCCCATTATGTCTTAAAACCTAACTTATCCTAGAGTAGACAACTCAGAAACAAGAACATTTGTTAGAGATAGAATATCCTAAAAGAGATGAATACCTACTTCAAGAGGTCTCTAGCGAAAAAACAAAAAAGATGTTCCTAGACATCCTACAAGCTAATACCCCAGTGTAAGTTCTTGCTACAAAGAGCCAAAAAAAACCTTCAAAACAATAACTAAATGAAATTTCCTAGGGCTTAATAGATCAGAAGACCCCACCAATGTCATTTCTCAGTCATTCAAAGAAAGTAGCAGAAAATTTGGAGAGCTTGCAAGAGTAGAATTTTCAATTTTAAAACAAGATGTTGCAAGAGATTATATGTTTGGGCAGCACATATTTGCAAGGAAATTTATCACATACAGCAGAGGATAGCGAAGACAAACAACTTCATTTTTTATTATTAATGAATATTTATGATAATTCATTTTAATTTATTTATTTTTAAATTGCATGTGTATCAGACATATCCTATACGTGTGTAAGCACTAAAATCGGAAACATCTATGGACTAAAGTTGGCATCCCATCTGCCTCTCCTTATTCCTCCCTTCAAATGTGCTACATCTCCTAGTGATTGCGCTAAGGACCCCATTAGACAGATACAAAGCAGTTACACTAGAGTTGAGGCTACCATCTAAATTTAAAAAACAAAAGAACTGGACAAATATACTTGTTAACTTGATTTTATTCAAAAATCAATTTGCAAACACTAAAAAGTTTTCAAGAATTCAAATTTATTACATAGGAAACAGAACATTTCCAATCTCTCTTACATTTAAATTGCACTGCCCTCTCCTTTCTATACACTGTGATCATTTTTATGCAACACGAGCATCTTGTATGTATTAAAGCTATGTTCCACCAAGTTTCTAGGATAGGTATGTCAAAGGACGAAGAGACACATTTTCAAGAGATTTTTTAAAGGCCATTCTAGGAGATGGCAAGTGATGGCTATTTAAGTTGGTCAACAAGTGTAACTTCCTCTTGCATCTCTTTTCTATGTCCTAGATGTTTTTACATTTTCAATGTGGGACGTGCAACTTTTGAAGGCCAAAACTTTTGATCCAAGAGGTCGCCTTTTTCTAAATTGTAGAGCTCGAAAATATCTATGCAATAGACATCCCTAAAATTGATGTTGAACAACCTAGAATTTTTATTTTGGCCAAAAACCAACTCTATAGCCCAAAATTTGAGGTTTTATGTTTCATAGTCCAAAAAACTACATTTTCACATTCTTAACATTAGGAGCAAGGTCAGAGATTAAACTCTCCAATTGAAAGGTAACAAATTGCTTGGAGGAATGATAACCCTAGAAAGTATGCTTAGTCCTGATGATTCTTGCAAAAACAAAAGAAAAATAGCAGCAAGCAAGAATGATTAAAAGATGTTGAGCTCTCCCCAGAAAGAATAGTGAAATTAGCTAAGATATGTACTACCACAAAGAAGGAACATCTTGTCAACCTCTATGCCACACACAGTTGGATCATGGCCTAGGACTATAAAGGGTTGAAGGGATATGGTAAGAATATTATGCAGCATACAATTGAGCTTTGGCTTGAAGCTAAGCTAGTAAGACAAAAGCAAAGACCAGTTAATCCAATGATAGAACCAATCATGAAGCAAGAATTATCCAAGTTGATTAATTCAAAAATAATTTACCCTATCAAACATTCAACTTAGGTTTCTACCCTTGCCCTTTTCGAAAAAAAGAATGGAGAGACCCACTGTTGTGTAGCTTTTAGGGATTTGAGCAAAGCCTCTCTTAGAGATCATTACCCTCTACCTTCTATGGATCAGATTTTGCAAATGATAGCAAGATCAGACAAATTCTCTACATTGGATGGTTTCTCTGGCTTCAACCAAATACTGATTAAAAAAGAAGATCGACACGAGAGAGCATTTGCTACTGAATGCAGCAATTTTGCTTGTCAAAAAAATCTTTTTGGCCTATCCAATGCAAAGGCCACATTTCAACAAGCAACAGATGATATTGCTTTCAAGGATATCATCAATGAGATCATCTTGATTAATCTTGATGATTTGACTGTTTTCTCCATAAACAAGGAGAATCACTTTGATCACCTAGAGAAAGTGTTTCAAAAAATGTCCACAATTTAGGATTTCCTTAAATTTCAAAAAATATACTTTTGGTGTCTCATAAGGGAACTTGCTAGGACACATTGTTTATAAAGAAAGTATAGCTGTTGATCCTAAAAGAGTTAAAGCTATTATTGAGCTTTCGCTTTCCCAACACAAGAAAGGTATACAATCTTTCCTCAGAAAGATTAACTTTGTAAAAAAATTCATATCAGACTTTGCAAGCATAGCACACTCTATTACCCTCACACTCAAGAAAGATCAGCAGTTTAGATGGGCAAAGGAGGGTAGGAAAGCATTTGAGCAGATCAAAGAGGCCATTTTGAGGCCCCAATAGTGGTAAATCCTAATTTTTCTAAAGATTTTCTTCTATGTGTATGGTGGGCAGGCCAATATTGCCGCAATGCTCACTCAAAAGGAAGGAGAGGCCAACACAAACGACCATCCCATTGCATTCTTTGTTAGTTTTATGATCAGATGTAATGCACAGAAAATTAATTCAAAATTAGACACAATAACACAGCAGATACCCTAGGAAAACCCTCCTCTTGAGGGAGAAAAACCCAGCAACAATATATCACTTATATATTGAATCTTAATAAGAAACTCCTTTACAATAGAGGTCGATAATGAGGCCAAGATCATGCACCACAAGCTGATGCTATCACAGATCTAAACACATGTAATATGCTGATGATGAACTACAGCCTTCACCAATATCGAACTGCTCTTATGATAAACTCGCACTTGATACAAAATGATAATGGAATGAATGAATAACCAAAGAGGGATGGCGAATATATATATGCAAGTGAAAGGTCGTCACACTTCAAGATAGGTCGGCCCTTCATAGAAGATGCACCCCTTCAATAAATTGCGCCCAATTATCAATAAGTCGGCCTCTTGATAAATCGTGCCTCCTCAAATAAATATTAATCATCATTAATAAATGACGCACCTCTTGAGCAATCGCAAACTTCTATAAATCAAATAGCCCCATGGCTATAATTTAATTTATCCAATGATGTAAAGGAGATCGCTGGAAGGATACTACTGACACTGCCATAAACATCAACATTCTTCAGCTAGACCTTAAAAGAGACTAAGGAAGAGTATAACTTCGTAGAGAAACAAACATATGCCTGAGTAAAAGGGCTGAAGAAATTCAGACATCTAGTCTCTTCAAACAGGATCACAACTGTGGTTGTCCACCCAAGCATAAAAAAATACATTCTAGATGGTGAGATCAATGAAAAGAGGGCCAGCTGGAGGACTAAGATCCTTGAATATGACATTGATATGAAGCCTACGAATCTGGTGAAAGGAAGAGCTCCATGTCAACATTTGGCAAAGAATATCCTTATCCCTAAAGAATTTGAGAAAACACAACAAAAGAATGAAGAAACATGCATGATAAACAAGCCAGAGAACAGCATGAATTGTATAGAAGAAAAAATTAAGTTATTTGAGATAGAGCAATACCCTAATAATCTAAATCCAACATAGAGAAGGGCTTATAAATTGCAGGCAACACAATTCAGGATAACTAGAAAATTCGATGGAGTGCTGCTAAGATGTGTAGAAGAGGAATGAATCCCATTTCTTCTCAAATAGTTCCACCAAGGTCTTTCAAGTGGATATTATTCAGCCCAGACTACAACAACCAAAATTATGAAGGTTTAATATTACTAGCCTCAAATGTTTTCAGGTGCCCATAAATGGTTAAAGAATTGCCAAAATTGCCAACTTCACACCAGTAAGAAGAGGAAAACGCCACTTCCCCTTAAGCCCATCTTCACAAATCAGCTCTTGTCTTAGTGGGGATTGGATTTCATAGGGAGTAATCAACCCTCCATCAAGCGCCAGTCATAAGTTCATATTGACAGAAACTGACTTCTTCACTAGGTGAACCAAAGCTATAACATTGAAAGAATCAAATGAGGCAGTCACCATTAACTTCCTTGAAGAAATCATAACCAGGTATGGCATACCTGAGACCATAATCACGGATAATGCCAAGGCAATTTTTGGAGCAAGCATTAGTGAATTTGCATTGAAATATGAGATAAATTTTAAAACTTCATCAAATTACTACATACAAATAAATGGACTCACAAAGTCAACCAATAAGAATCTGTCCAGAATAATCAAGAGAATTGGTTCATATTTGCACCTTAAGAAAGCTCTATGGGCAAATAGGATTACGCCTAATCAAACATTAGGGACCTCTCCTTATGTTTTGGTTTACAACAAAGATAGGTTGCCTAGTTTAATTGAGCTACCAGCACTTGAAATCATCTGCCAACTAGAAATGAATGAGAATGGTGGAATGATAGTGAGATTGGCTGAGCTATTATAATTAGAAGAACAAAGCAAGATTGCTAAGATAAAATGACTAAGTATCAAGAGTTTGTCAACTGACAGTTCAACGAGCACGCAACAGTGTAAACCTTCAAAATTGGTTATCATTAGCCTAACTAGGATGAGGATAGAGCAAACAAAGCATCACAACAAGGTTGACTTGTTGCGGAGAGGTTCATCTATCGGTGTGGCCTGTAAGTAGGCCAATTCACTTGAGCTATCAACTCTAGGTGGATCTATATTGCCTATCCTAGACAACGGGATCCATGAAACCATATGTATAATCCTTTTGTTTCCCCTATATAGAGTTCACTCTTTCATTCCTTTTATTTGTTTGTGTTTTCCATGTTCCCTTCTATAAATATTTGTAAGTATTGTCTATATGCCTATTGAATTTATGTGTTTTTTTATTTTCTCTCCTATTCATATCCAAATCCCTCTGTTGTATTATCCAATGAGAAACATAGAAGAACAAATTTTTAAACTCAAATTTGAGCTAGAGATCCTTAAATGTCAAATCCTTGTCAAATTTTGTGTTAGGATCTTCTAACAGGTTGTCTTTGTTGATGTTCTAGCAGCGACGGGCTGCTTCTTCCAGATACGCATATGAAGATAATTTGAAATATAGCCTAACGGCTATTTAAGTTATATTTATATTCCTTCTCTTGGGCTGACTTAAGACACCTTGAAGGGTCACGTCTTTTATTAAGAGAGATTTAATATTGTTTATTGGAAAGTTGTTACTTTATCAAATGCCGACATCTCTTCAAGATAAGGCACGAATTCAAGAGGCACGTCATTCCAAAAGGAGGCCGACATGTTCACTTGAGGAGATGCGTTGCTCTTCACTTTGTATATATACACATCCACTCATTGTATTGTATTCATTTTTTCAGTTCAGTTCGATATTAACCTTTGAAGTGAAGTGTGAATCATCTAGAAGAGGCAGCGATTTCTGTAGAAGTGTATCTTGCTAGTGGCTGATATTATTCAGTGAATTGCTTCATTTTATTGCTGTGTTTGCATCAGCTTGTGGCGCTTCTTATTGGCCTTCATATCGGCCTTTGTAAAGGAGATTTTTTTGTGTTTACATATCAATATATAAGTGATATATTGTTGCTGGGTTTTTCTCCCTCAAGAGGAGGGTTTTCCCAGGGTATCTGCTGTGTTCTTATTGTCTGTTTTTTTTTAAATTAAATTCTGTGCATTAATCTGATCACTAATTTAACAGTCTCTAAGCCATATGTATGTAGCATGTATACTTTCTAAGTTTCTATGCAATAAGTTTTAGTCTCACAAGAAAAAGCCTCCTATTTCATCCTAAACCTAAAAAGAGTGTGAGTCATACAATCATGCCATCTCTCCTTGATTTGACAACTCCCACTAATCCAAGGAGTTTCTGTAAACTGTTAGTGCACAAAACCCCAAGAATGTCCCATATATTCCAAGATATAATTTAGCCTTTGATTTATAAAGTAAAATGCCTTGTCAAAAGGCAAATAAGGTAGCTCACCTATCCTATTGATGGGCACATGTCATCACCATAAGAAATCCCATCAAAAGAAAAGAGTGTAAGAACTCTGACTCACATTGTTGCACCACATCAACAAAACCAACCAATCACAAAGCATAAATTTCAAAATACAAATTTTGGGACCATCCAACTACCTCCACAATTTAGTTAATACAAGTCTACTTAAGGAATCCTTTGCCATAATCCATGAACCCATAAATTCAAGAGTCCTTAGCCATTTCCACATTTGGCAATTGTGAGATCTAATTCCCAAAGAGCGAAAGAGCAAACTATTGCAAATTTTAAAGAGCAGTGTTTGCCTATATTTACCAAATCCTTTGCAAATATCTCAAAATACTTGGTGAGGCCAAATTTTAAGTGCTACAACAATAACAAAATTAGGAAAAGGCAAAGGACTAGTGAATCCTCACCTTTACAGATTCCACCATCTAAGAAAGGGAAAGTCATCATTCCAAAGCTAGACCTTGCCTACTCTTTCATGGTGATGTAAGCCTTATTCCCTAACTAGTTGGCCCTTTCCTACAAACTATCCAAAGCTCCAAATGATGAAATTTAATGGATAGAAATCTTAAGATATCTAGAAGAGCAAATGCACTTGCAACTATCGAACTTTAGTATTGCCAGAGTATTCAAGTACCCCTCTTGATTCATATGATATTGCACCAATGTTACGCATTGTATCTCCATCTCAAGCCTATATTTTCCATTCTCAAAGGAGATATGACACAATTATCATTTGGATTCCACATCTACACTAAACATCAAGCTACCATCAATATGTGGATTAGTTCCTCATTTCCACCACTAGCATAATTGTAAATGAAAGGATTTCAAGACTCCAAGTTTTGTACAATCATCATCAAGTCTGCCTAAAAAGGTGATTGGTTCTACAATCATGATAGCACTATCATCAAGTTATATGGCTACATAGGCAAGATCTATAAGCTCCCAAAGAATGTGACTAACAAAGTCCTTGACTTAGAGTACATGCAACTAGTGGACATCATTGATACCTAGTGTGGCAACGGTGGAGATAAGGCCTCCTTCCACTAGCTCTCAAAACCCTATACAATCATTGTCGTTATAAAGATAATGGTTCCTAAGCTTTTGGAAACAAGTTGAGAGAATTACAATTGCTTTTGGTCGAAGACCAAAACAGCTATGACCTGGCGATATTATTTGTATCTTGGTTAACGAAAATTATAAGCAATGAGGTAAACAGGTTTGTTCATGAGCCTTGCCTAAAGATTGAAGCAAGAAGAGGCCCAAAGAAGAGGTAGAAAAGTATATTGCATCGCAGCAAATTGTAGAACCTATTATCATGCTACAACCATATTAAAATTTCTACCAGAAGTTTATTGCCTACTACCATAAGTCCAAAAATGACTAGAAGACCACTTTGAAGAATATTAGTTGGAATGAACACAAAATGAATTATTGGTGGGAAGATAGGAAAGACATTGACCACATGTTCAAAAAAACCAAGAGAATATGCCCTAGATGATAGAAGGGATGATTTATACAAAAAAGAACACACCAGCTTGACCTCATTTTCACCCCATAGTAAGCACAAGGTCAAGTAAAGACCACTTTGATATCATCCAATGATTAAGAGGAGGCAAAGTCAATGCCCCTAGGTTTTCAAACAAGAGAAGCAATGTTGGAACAAGTGATACCATATGCACCTACTCAACCATTGAGCAACATGGTCCCACTATAGCAAGTTTTTGAAAGAAATTAACAAGTCCAAAGCCTTGTTAAAGAGAAATCCGCACAATACGTCACAACACAAAAGATGAGAGGTGTCGGAACCAAAGTGATGACTAAAGGACAAGTACCATCTAGCCAAAGAAGAAGAAGATCACCTAGAACCAAACAGGAATAGGCCACTAGTTCTTCCACATCTCAAATGATATCCACAAGGCAAAGCTTATTCCAAGCATATGCAAGTGGAGATGATGATCCTAAGGAAGAAAAGAAGAAGAAGATCCAAAAGGATGACAACAAGCCTAAGAAGAAAGCTAAGAAACAAAAGAAAGAGCAACAATCTAAGTAGGAGTAGCCAAAGGAAGCTTCAATGTAGGAGCAAAGTTGGTTGCCTCCTACTATAAGTTTCTCTCCTCTCTCTCCTCCTCTTCCAACTCTATCATTGCTCCCTCTTCCACTTACATGCAATTTTCCCCTTCTTCTTACTCTGTGTCATAGGCTCCCATTCTTGGAACTACCCAAGTTTCCTCGTAGCAATCTTTTATGCAAACACTCCCACAACTCCAATTCCCCCCTCATTTCTATCAACATTCATATTTCCTTCCAATTGGTCAATACTAAAGGACTTTGCTCCAATTTTCCCTAGCTGGAGACTATTATTTTCTATAGTTCAAAGTGCCTTTCTCACCATTTCCCTAGGCCTTGGATTCCTAGCAACCAACATCACCCATTAAGTCTGTGCAAATTCTCGATCCCCAAGCTACTACCTGTCATGCCTATATTTTGCATGTGAACATGTCACAACGCTTACTAATTTTCCACAAAGTCACGACACATAAAAGTTCTACGAACTTCACCACTCCACACACATGAGTGAGATACACACACATTTCACTTAGTCCTATAAGGTTCATTTCACAATAATTACATAATTGTAATTCTTTTCATATTTACTCATTTTTCTATTGTTAACTCATTCTAAATCATATAGAATTATAATTTAACCATTAGTTACTTTTCAACTAAAATTTTCCATATAGGATGCACCATACACCCAACTCTTCCTAGTTTCACTAGGTTTTACTCAATTTATCCATCACTAATGTCATTTGTCACACAAAAATGTAAGGTGAAGGATTGTTTTCCATATCTAGTTCTAGTTTTGTTTTCTCTTCTTAGCATAACTATGTTCACTATGTTTTCAATCTTTCTAATTGTATCTTCATACAACTCTAATTTTCCCATGACCCATTTCAAGGATTTCCTATTTTCAAGGTTTTTACAACTCCTCATAAAGGTTTTACAACTCATGATTTCTTAAATGCTTAAATAATTGTACATTCCTATGTTCTCAAATTTAACCATTTAGCATATTTTATGCCCATCTCTTCACATCCAAGTATCATCAAGTCATACAATACAAGCATACACACATTAGAGGTAAGGTGTCTTAGGTAAGGTTTGATAAAAACCTATGGTTATCCAATTTTTATCACATTAAAATGTAGCCCATTAAATATCTAACAATTTGACTAAACAGTTTTAATAGTTTAATCAAATGCAAAAGACTAGCATTTAGAACACTTATTGAAACACCCAATTGTAAAATTTTAATGGTTTACCAATTTAAGGTTATTAATGTTAAATAATGTAACATTAATTTGGAGGAATTTGAATTACAACATTCATCAAACTATGTTCTTGTTGACATTTCTCTTAAATCATATTTTGAAGTCCTTTGACTTGATAATTTAGCCTTGATTTCTATCTTATCAAATATTTACTCTCAATATGCTCATTTAATTATTAATGAAAACTCCTTTGGCACTTTTAAATTTTACTAACCACAATAACCTTCTATTACCCTTTTTGGTAAAACCCTTCACTTAACCCATTAGCTAGGATTAAACCTTAGGTTTTGCAATTTAAAAAAAGGCACAAGCTTAATTTGACTTGGGGAAAGAACTACTTAGTTATAATCTCACTTAAGGGGCTAAACAATCTAGAGCACTCTTGCACCATATTTTCATGTTTATAAAAATAAGCTTTGAATTTTTATAAGGATTAATTTCTACTTTATAACAAGATTGCAAAAGCACTTAAGTTATAATTTAAGTAGTGGGAACCTAGTAACATGGACTAAAATGGTAGATAATCACAAATACTTTCAAGTCTACAAGGCTATATTTACTTATTTGCAACAAGTTTAAGCAACCTTTAAATTTTATTAGTTAACAAAGTGTGCACTATGAATCACTAGAAACCCTTATTTCATACCTTGTGCAATGCAAACAGCTTCCCTTACCCTATTGGGAGTCTTGTTAAATAATGAGGGAGTCACTTTTAAAATATAAAATAATTAACCCCATCATAGAGAAACATCTTCATAACTTAGTATCCCTTCTTTCACTGCATAGCAAGTGACCCCATTTGTTCCCATTTTCTCCCTAGGGACCACACAATACTATCAAAGTGTGACTATCATTAGAGATCCAGTGTTGTACCAACAACAAATGAAACAAATACAAGTGAAGGTACAACAAAGAAAAACAAAAAGAAAGTTGAAGAAAGATGTTACTCCAGCAACAAAGAGGGTGAGAATAAAATATAAGCCTACAAATGATGATATGTATTTCGCACATTTCACACCTCTAGCAAACAAGCCTAAAGGATAAGTGCTAGCTTCAAACTATCAAATGGAAGCAGTGAACGTCAACATCAAGGACATGAGCTAAAAATAGGGACGAGTTCCTCTAGGAGGATGCAAAGGCAATCAACACTTCATTGATATCAATGGGAAAAATTCAAGAAGTGTGCCAAGCTTGAACAAGCCAAGTTAACAATCAAAAAATCAGAAGTGAAAATGAAGGCATTGGAAGGCCAAGTGACTATAGTGACAAAGCAGGCCATTGAAGTTGGAGATACTCAAGCAAGGGCAGCCAAAGCACAACTTTGGGATGCTCATGCAACATTAAGTGAAGCAAGAACAATGTTGGCAACTCTAAAGAGCCAAAAGGTAGAAAGACACTACAGTTGCATTGTGGAAGCAACATGGAAGACCTAAAGGCAAAGTTGAGCCAAAATAGGCAGATGTAGGTGTCAAGGCTATGGAGATTGGATCATTGAAGCAAAAGGCATTCAGTCAAGACTATGATCTAACAAAGTTGTAATCAAATAGAAACCTAGGCCCAAAAAATCAAAGGGCTAAGAGAAAAAGAGGTTGACCTAGAAGGCATGTTTGAAATATCATAAGAGGTTAAGAACCTAAAAGGGCTAAGGTAGAAGACATTAAAATGTTTGTCGGTTCCCTTGTGCTCATCAGGGCCTTACAATTATGGAGATAATGCAGATGTTGAGTAACATGGTAAAGAAGGTGATTGACAATGAGGGTGCTTCCCTTTCTTTAGTCATTGAAGATACCAGATTATATGTTAAGAAGTTCCACAATTCTCCACCAACTAGACTTGTTGCCATGGTAATAATGAGCAAAACAAGCATAAGTCAAAAAATTAATGACATACTAGATAAGGGCAAAGCAAACCAAGAATGCAAGGTGTAGTTGGATGTCATAGCCCAGATAGTTCAGGCCCTCGGGGTATGTAGACACACATGCATCAATTAGTGTGGCAGGGATTTCCCTCGCCACTTAATCAGAATCAAAAGATGCTACTGCACAACAAATTTATGGAATTATTCAAACAAAAGAGCCAAGATGAATCAAAGATCAGCAAGTCGCCCCCAGTTCTTTCAATCAAAGAGGTACAGTCATTAATCAAGCCATTGGCAGAGTTGGAGACACTTGTACAGATGAATCGACACTATGTTGGAGAATCACTTCACAATCTTGTAGAAGCTAGATATGCCCTTGGATAGAATGTTAGAAGCACTTCACTTCTCTAAAGAACTTGTAAGTGGCAGAAGGCTTCACAATTTTGGTAAGTTTTGAAATTTTGAATTGCACCCTATACCCAATGAATGTATTTTTGTTAGTACTTAGTTTATCTTTATTTCCTCAATGAAAGAACCCCTTCAAGTTGCCAAAGCGATGGTGAATTCTTCACTATAGGGAGCAGATTTATCTCTGCCTTGTTCGAATCATGTTCTAGATGACTTGCAGCCATGGCAGATCTCTTACCTTTGGTCATTTACAATTTTGTGGTACACATGGAGATGTTCATAAGTGTTGGACTTTCAATTAGTGCACAGCATCCGATCCAGCCATGTTAGCCTCCATTTGATGGTCTGCAAGGATCTGCTGTGATACAGTTTTGGTTTTTGATGTTGGGCCTTGCCATTGGCCCACATCATTCAACAGACTCATTCCCTTTTGTGCTAAGTATCTTTTATTAGTGACAGGGCTCACCTCTAATCCTTTTTTTTTTTGGGTTTTGTTGACAGGCACCACATGGCATGCTCCTGAGATTTCAAGAGAAAAAGTAGAAATCATTTGCCAAGGAGCAGCATGAACCATCTGAACTTGCCATAATGGACTGTATTCAACAGCCCGCAGGGTGCAAAGCCATTCCTTGTGTTTCTCAATTGTGATGGTGCCCAACAGCTCAACTTTGATGTCTACATCCTCTCCTCTTCATTCCAGAATAGTTCCACATGTAGGGTACACTTTGAGCAGGAATTTCAGCTCATACATTTCAAATTCCAACCCGCAGATACCATGCTGAATTATGCCCAGCTACCTTTTTCTCTACACCATCCATGACTTGAATATCCACCTACTCAGTGATCGCCTGCAGGGCTATGAAGCAAAATTAATTAAGGTTGGTACCTTTCACTCTTTTCAAGGTACTCAAGCGACCTATAGAGACATTCACACCACCCAATTTGCAGATGGATCATTCCTCCCGCCAGTCTCAAATTTTGTATTTCAAATGTTTTGGGGAGAAAATCACTCTGTAGATTGGGTATTCTGCTATCTATACTGGCATGCATGCCCATTTTCAGTTTAGATTCTGTTTAATATAGATGAGCTATTAAATCTAATGTGAAACTTTTTCTCACTTCTTTGTAATCAAATAGGAGAACCTCTGTGCATGTGTCCAAAGTTAATGTTATTACATTGTATGTGGCCATTTGATACCATCAAAAGCATTAATTTAAGAGGTTGTTATTCTTGAAATTCTGACTCTTAATTATGTGAATGCATTTGTTTGGTGCATGTGTATCATTGTTGTCATTTATGTTGATTATTGCACCGTCAGTTGCAAAACTTTGTTCTGGTTATTAAGGAAAATCTATCAGCGTAAGCCTTTTCCTTTCATGCTATTTACTTTCTTGTATTTCTACCCATTTTCCCTTGCAGCAATTAGATTTAAGTTGAATATATAAGGAGACGACTATGTAATCTCTGAGATTAACTCGCAAACCTAACCCACATCTGTGAGGCTTTCCATGCTTGGTGATCATGCTTTGCACATTTACCCTGAACAGATACTTAGACCATCAACACAAGCCAAAAGGGGATTTATACCAATAGAAAACATGGTTTGTGGGTTATTTTCTTTACCAAAAAAAGTCTAAAGATGCCTAGGGTTAACGGACCCTAGACCCAAAAAAAGTTGGCAAGTTCCTAAAAGCCAGGTGCTATTAAACTCAAACATTGGGTCAAAAATGAGAAGTATGTGGGCTAAGAATAATACGAGAGGTCGTAATCAGGCACTCTAATCCAGCTCTGCCCACGATGACAATATTTCCCCAGTATCAAAGGTTGCTAGCACTATACCAAGCAACAGCTTGGTTTCTACTGCACACATTGAGTACACTCCTCCACCTCACTTTGACAGCAGTATATTCCTTAAGAGGAAAACAACTCAGCCCACCAGCTTCGCAACTTAGCACTGTCACATACTACTTCCAAGCACCTCAAAACAAAACACCCAAGCAGATAAGCATTCTCTCGCTGTAGATCAGAAGAAGCTTTTGTGAAAGGAGAGGAAATGCGACTACACACCTGAACAGACCCAGAAGTGCTTGCTGGACTCATGCCCCTTTGATAAGACTATCAACCTGACATATAAGCAGAGTACAAATTTAATGATACTCTATAGGAATCTAGAATCCATTCTTCAATCACAGGATCAAGATTAGAAGAGAAAACTGGACCATCGGGGTCTCTCGGTTAATCTTCCACTCCTTTAATCACAGGGACAAGAGTATAAATCAAGGTAGAAATTTTCAGTGACTGCGTCGCTCACCATATCTCTCACGTTTATTAGAGGAAACCAAATTCACGGAGATTGAACTAGTTTTCTCCATCCTTTAATCACCCTCCAAACAGAAAAGAAAAAATAAACAGCAGACGCAAAATAAGCATATTAAGTACTCCTGCGAGGCAATAAAATCATGCGTCACTAAGTTTCCCTCCCTCTCTGGCCTTGTTTAAAATTGCTGAAACATAATTTCTATTGAGAATTGCTCCATGTTCTGCTCCCAGATTTAATATATGAAACTGAACCGGAACGGTCATTTACTTATCCAAAAATTTGCTGAATTTTTTGTTCATTTTGGCGGCCCTTTCCGCGTATTCTAATTGCTGCAAATAATGTACTAGAGCAACGAAGTCACTTAACCAAGTTTGCCAGTTAAACTTCCATCATAGAAGCGTAGAGTCAATGAAGCAAAAATACCTGGAGTGCAGTAGAGGGTGTCATCCACTCATCTGGAACTCTCAAATCCTTCACAAATTCGTCATTATCTTCGTCCTTCCACGAATTCGAAAGGCAAACAAATCCAGATGAAACTGGCCCTGCCTTATCAACGGCGACTGAAAGTGGGCTGTAAACTGGTGCATTTTTTAATTTGCGATGGCCAAATGATCTGTGATTCTTCCCGAGTGGACCAGATACTAGGACACTCGGCAGATTTGAACCTATGGCAAAGATTTTCAACATGATAGGGAGGCTTCTTTTTTCCACTTTTTTTTCGCGAGGTTGTGGGGAGTACCAAACAAAACATGTTAGAATAACAAATGGACATGAAATTGTAGTGATAAAAACATGGCATTGTCTATTCTCCTTACAATTTGCTTTAAGATATGTTAATAATATGATATGGACTCGTCATTAAAATCTTCTTCTTTTTTTTATATTAAAATTTAATTTTAATTTCTATAGAGGGTTTAAGATTTAAATATTATTTTCATCATTATGAATTATGAAATATCAAACTTTAAGAGAAAAAAAAATCTTGCATAATTTAAAGTAATTAAAGTCAAATATTCTTATAAATGAATGTATTTGATACAACATAATGACTAACATATTTTGTTTGATGTAGGAGCTCTAAGTCTTAAGAATATGGATTTGGATGTCAGAGTCTTACATTACTTTGGGTTAGAGTCCTTTAGTTCACCTCATCTTTCTTATTAATCTTCAAGTAAAAACACCTAAATAGAATTAAGATGCTAGTAAATATTATCCATGGAATGAACAAATTATTCTGTATTTGAAAAATATAGTCATTTTTTATAAGATGGTTTATAATTTGTAGACTCTTCATAATAATTAATGTTATAACTAGTAGATACCTAGTTTTATCTATGCATATCTTCATCTTTAATATAGTGATCCCACCTTGCAATTGTAAGAATGTTTATTGTGTTCTTTGATATGTAAATAGATTTTAATCATTTACATGTATATAAAGTTGAAGATATGTAGTCTTATTAAGGAGTTTGATAATAAAAAAAATGTTGTGAACAATAGTGGTGGTTATTACATCTAGAGCTAGCAGGGGTAGCAATGATAAATTTGACTCACAAGGGAAACAACCATGCAAATTATTTAGCTAGAGGTCTCTTAGTGTTTCCTTTACTATAGAATTTTCTTGATACTTATGGTTGTCTCGTATGTGTTGAATATATATAGGTATCATGCATGGTATCCATCTTCCTTAGCTACTATGTTACAAGCACATAAGACATACCATTGACTAATTCACTAAACAAAATTAAAATAGAAAATAAATCAAAATATGTTAAAAATATTAAATTATATGAAAAATATAAAATAACTTATGGATTTATATATCCAAAAGCAACTTGATATTTCACACTTAAATGGTAATGTGGTAGGTTTGAGCAAACTAAACCCGTCTAAAAATGGAATATTAGTGGACTAATAGCCAAGGAAAGTGCTATAAGATGTGAAGTTGAAGGAAAGTTCAAGCTTCTATAAAGGAGAGAGGTAAATTGGCTTTCTAGTAGGCATTTGGGTGTGGGAAAAAATGGTTGAATAAGTAGCACATGGTTGAAAATTTTTCATTTAGGTATGAGATAGATAGATAAGGGAACACTTTTTTATCAAGTGGGGAAGAATCCAAAAGCACATTTTTTAGATAGGGGAGTATTATAAGTGATATAGAAATAACATGATATAAAGAATGTGCTAGAAAGGAGCATGAAATATCTTGTATGTATCTTGACCATGTAGATTTGATGGACCTTAATAAAACTACAATGAAACCAATGTACCTAATTAATTGGCTTGTAACTTCTAGGTAAAAGCACAAACCTGTGTCACACTTTTGGCCAACTAAATAGTTTCGATCGAAACAGTTTTCCATAAACTATTCATGCAAAAGTGTTTAGCTCAAAACTGCATTGCACATAGATAAATGACATGGAAGATAAATGAGGTAAAGTTTGCTAAAATTAAGTTGAAGGGACATGCTAGAATTTGGTGGAAATAAATCCAACTTGAAAGAGGAAGGAGAGGAAAAGATAAAATTTCTAGATGGGATAGAATGGTGGAGAAGATGAAGAGACAATTCATTCTAGTAGATTATGAGTCAGAGCTAATAAAAAAGATGTAAAGTTTGAAACAAGGAATGAGAACTGTGAAAAAATACACTGAAGAATTTCATAGACTTTTCATAAGAATTGAACATGTTGAAGCAAACAAGGAGAAGGTAGCCCGTTATACCAATGGGTTAAATCCAAGTATACAAGAAGAGTTGGCATTGGTGAGGATGTACACCAGTAAGGATGCATAGTAGTTTGCATTGAAGGTAGATGAAAGATTGAATAGAAAATTTGAGAGCAAACAAAGAGGAAAAGGTCATGGTGGAAGGACAGGAGGAAGAAATTGTGATGGAAATTAGAAAAATAAAAATTTTGAAGACCAAGGAAGCAACAAAAATCATAAATCATAAAATTCTTGCCATCTTAGAGAGCAAAATTTTAGAGGTAGAGGAAGATCAGGTAGAGGATTTGGAAGAGGAGGCTTTCAAGGAACGTGTTTTCGATGTGGAGAAGAGAGACATAGAGCATATGACTTCCCTCGCAATCAAGAAAGGACCAATAGGAGACCTGAAAAACCATGTTAGAGCAACAAACATGAATGAAGAAGAGGCAAAGTCATCACACTTTGAAGAAGTTGAAAGAGGAGAAACTTTAATGACTAGGTGATCCCTTTTGAATGAAGACAATGAACCAGTGCAAAGGAAGAGTTTCTTTAGAATAAGATGCAAATGTGAAGGGAAGGTATATATTGTGATTATTGATAGTGGAAGTACTAATAATTTGGTTTTTGAAGAGATAGTGAGAAAACTATAGCTTGAGAGAAGGCGCCTTTATCCATATCGGGTTGCTTGGATTCAAAATGATCATAAACTTTTGGTCAACAAGCAAAATTTGGCGTAAAGTTTAAGATGGGAGATTATTTTGATGAGATTTTATGTGATATTATTCTTATGGATGCTTGTCATGTGTTGTTGGGGAGACCATGGCAATTTGATAGGAAAGCCATGCACAATGGGTATGCTAACATATACTCATTAACAAAGGATGGAGTAAGGCATAAGTTGAATCCATTGAAAGAGGAAATGGGTAAGGTTTGTAGCAATGCAAGGATTGTGTGTAGTAGATGCTAGAAAGTTTTTAGATGGCATGAAGCATGATAATATTTATTTTTCTTTGATGACAAAAGCTAACCAAGAAATAGTGGAAGATGTTCCTATCGAAGTTGCAGATATGTTGCATGAATTTTATGAGATTATTTCAAATAATGCATCAGAGGGGCTTTCGCCTATGAGAAAGATAAGTCACCAAATGGATTTTATATCGAGAGCAAGTTTTCCTAACAAAGCAACCTACAAAGAGTGAAGAGTTGATTAGGTAAGTGCAAGAGTTGTTACATAAGGGTTTGATTACAGAGAGCCTAAGTCCATGTGCAGTGCTTGCTATTTTGGCACCAAAGAAAGGTGGAAAATAGAGAATTTGCACAAATTCAAGGGCCATAAACAAGATCACTATCAAATACTGGTTTCCATTGCCAATAATAGATGATATCATGGATTGTTTGAGTGGGGTTGAATACTTTACCAAGATTGACTTGAAGAGTGGCTATCGTCAAATCCGAATTAGAGAAGGTGATGAGTGGAAGACAACATTCAAGACCAAAGAAGGTCTGTATGAATGGTTGGTCATGCCTTTTGGACTAACCAATGCACCTAGTACATTTATGAGATTGATGAATGAGGTATTGAAAGATTTTTGGGGTAGATTTATTATTTTTTATCTTGATGACATATTGATATTTAGTAAGACCTTAGAAGAAAACTCGATGCATATTAGATTTGTTTTTGAAAAAGTTGAGAGAAGAGAAGTTGCTCATTAATTTGAAGAAGTGTAGCTTTATAAAGAGGGAGTTGGTATACTTTGGGTTCGTTGTTTCAAGAGAAGGAATCAAGATGGATCCAGAAAAGGTGAAAGTTATCTTATCTTCAAATGGCCTACACCTAGAAGTGCTACCGAGGTGAGATCATTTCATGGTTTAACAAATTTTTATAAGAAGTTTATTAGAGGTTTCAGTAGTATTTGTGCACCACTAACTAAGACCATGAGAGGGGACAAAAGAGATTTCAGATGGACTACAAGGGCAGCGAGAAGTTTTGATTTGTTGAAGGCTAAAGTGACAGGGCAACTTGTTTTAGCACTTCCCGATTTTAGCAAAGCATTTCAAGTGGATTGTGATGCAAGTGGTAATGTCATTGGAGTTGTCCTTAGTCAATAAGGTAAACCTATTGCTTACTTTAGTGAGAAGTTAAATGATGCAAAAAAAAATATTCAGTTTATGATCATGAATTTTATGCTATTGTTTGAGCATTGAAAAAGTGGAGAGACTATCTTTTGCCTAAGGAGTTTGTTTTGTATATTCATCATCAAGCAATTCAATATCTGAGTAGTCAAGGGAAGTTAAATCAGAGGCATATGAAATGGATGGAATTTTTTAAATTTACACATTTTTTTCTAAGCATGGAAGTGGGAAGCCTAACAGAGTTGTAGATGCATTGAGTAGAAGATAAGGTTTGTTGATTGAAATGCGAGTTGAGGTTATTGGATTCAATGAGTTGAAGGAGTTGTATGAAGAGGATCTAGATTTTGAGAGGCTTGGAGGGCTTGCAAAGAGCCTATTGCAGCTAATAGGACCAAGTGGTTGGATTATTTAATCCACAATGGTATGTTATTCAAAGGTAACAAATTATGTGTTCCTAGAAGTTCAATGAGAATGAATTTGGTTAAAGAAAAACATAGTGGAGGACTTGTAGGGCATTATGGTATTGATAAAATTATAGCACTTGTTGGAGAACAATATTATTGGCCTGAATTACAACAAGATATCAGAAAATATGTGCAAAGTTGCAATATTTGACAAGTGGCAAAAGGTACTAGTCAGATCACGGGTATATATCTACCTTTACCGGTACTCAAGAGGCCATGGGAAGAGATTAGTATGGACTTTGTTCTTGGTTTACCAAGTACCAAAAGGGGAAAAGATTCAATATTTTTGGTGGAAGATAGATTTTCCAAGATGGCTCATTTCATTCCATGTAAAAAGACTAATGATGTTGTGCATGTTGCAAAGTTGCTTTTTAGGGAAGTAGTGAGGCTACATAGTCTCCGAAGAGCATAGTTTCGGATCTAGAGACAAATTTTGTGGGATACTTTTGGAGGAAATTATGGAGGAAGCTAAGGATTGATTTGAAGTTTTTCTCAACCTACCATCCTTAAACGGATGGGAAAAAAAAGGTGGTAGATAGGAGCTTGGGTAATTTGTTGAGATGCCTAGTTGGAGACGAGCCAAAGGGGTGGGATTTGATTCTACCTCAAGTAGGATTTGTATATAACAACTCGGTGAATAGAAGTATAGGTAAATCTCCATTCGAAATAGTTTATGGAAGCAAACCAAGAGTTATTTTAGATTTCAAAATCATTGATAATGTTGAAAAGAAAAGTGTAGAAGCAAAGGACTTTGTTGATCACATAAAGAGCATACATGAAGAGGTAAGGAATCACATCAATAAAATGAATTTTCAGTATAAGTCTAAGGCTAATTTGAAGAGGAGACATAAGGAGTTTAAGTTTGGTGATGAGGTAATGGTACATCTAAGAAATGAAATATTTCTAGTTGGTACCTACAATAAGTTAAAAATGAAGAAGTTTGGGCCTTGCAAAATTGTGAGCAGGCATGATTCAGGTACTCCATATGAAATAGAGTTGCCAAGTGAGATTAATATTTCGCCTATTTTTAATATTTCTGATTTAACAAAGTTTCATGAGGCTGAAAGTGATGAAGGTACAATAGGTGAAAATTTACATGCACCAGCACCTACTTCAGAGAAGGAGAAGATAGAAGCAATCTTGAACAACAGGGTGAGTAAGAGTACAAGGAAGAAGCGATATTTGGAGTATTTGGTAAAATGGATTGGGAGACCTGTAGAAGACTCATCTTTGTTGTTTGAAGCTAAGGTTATTTTCCTTGGTTACCCTCTGGATAAGTGACAAGGTCACTTTTCTTCTACCATGGGTGTTTGATGCAGGTGCATCCATGGTTGATAGCTAACTGGTAATATTTGATTTTTTTTCAATTTTGTTATATAATTATTTTAATGGGCATTTTGGTATGTTTTTAATGTTGTAGTGTCCAAAAATTAGATTAAATAATTTGGCCATATTTTGGCTTTAAATTCACCTTGGGAAGTGTGTCAGATGTTATAATTTTTAATTTAAAATTGACAAAAGGCAAGCTAGGTGGGGATTCTTGGGAGTTGAGAAATAGCTAAATTTGCAATTAATGGACATCATTCTATAGGCATGATTTGGACGCCTAGGCTGAGTTGGATTGAAAATTTGAATTGGAAAATTCAAATTGAAGAGTGGAGGAATGATGGTGTCGGCTAATGGTGGTTTGTCTGGTTGGGAAAACCAACATGCATTGGGGAGTTGAAAGAATGTCATTTTCTGTCATTAACTAATTTTTCAGAAGGGGCATGGATTTTGAGATAGTGGAGTTTTTGAGAGGTATTGGCAAGGTGTTTGGTTAATTGTTTTGATTATGGTTTTTGTTTTGGTTCTTGATTTTTGAAGTTAGAAGATTGGGGCGTAGCATTCCCAGGAGGACATTTCCAGAATTAAAATTATAGGTGGAAGGTAAAAATCAGTAGCAAATCATTTGTTAAAAGCATTGGTGGTTGTGTGCTTTGATTTCTAGAATTTGATTGCAAGTGCAAGAAGGAGGTTGCAAGAATTGGGAGAAAGATTGAATGCATACTTATAGTTGATATTCTTGCCTATATCAAGGCATTTACATTTGATTTTTAATTTATTTTCAGTCTAGAAGGCTTCCTTTGTATTTCCTTTCAAATGAATGTAATGCACAAAGTTGCAGGTGCCATTGAGCAAATATGAATTGCAATAGTTGTTGATTTTTGGTGTCTTTATTTATTTAATTCATCAAATTCTTGTGTGAGTTTAGAAGTGCAGAGAGTTGCAAGCAAGCTCTCTTGCATCACATTTAGTGGCAATAGATTTCATTGAGTTGACTCATGATATCTTGTTGAAGCCTAATGCAAATTGATGAGTGAAAATGTTGAAGATACATCCTTCGAATGCACTTTTGATAACGGGTGTCAATTACTTGAGCTTTGATTGTTGACGATGTCAAGTACTTATAAATGAGGATTAATGAACGATTCTTCAAAAGAACGAAAGAGTGTGTGTTCTTTTGATGCTTGTGAATAGTACTCAATGATCAAGTGCCATAGGATGGTGTCTTTTATACACAACCTTAAACACAATTCAAACTTCAAGGAGTAAAGGTTAGATCTCAAGATTACCAATCTTAAAAATGAGAATTTGACATTTGAAAAAGGGACTCACAATCACCCCTACAAACTAGTCCAAGATGAACAATTTGATAAGATTTATATTAGACAAATTTTACACAAAACAATATTTAATATCAAAATATAGAATTTAAACTTAAGTGAG
>VDFB02358441.1:0-10552 GCA_007258455.2 Sequoia sempervirens | reverse complement strand
ATACCTTTTTTAGAGACCAACCTATTTGTGTCATGCTTGGTATAGTGTAGGGTACAGTATCATGCCCGAAGATACTCACTATTGATCCCCTTGAGTAGACATAGCAGTTCTTGGGAGGTCATTTCCCAAAGAATTCAAAATTGGTGTGCTCAAAAGATGTTAATGAGCCATGGAGGGGAGCCAATGAAACCAAATTTCTAAGCTATCTACTCTCGAGAAGGAAAGGTGTTTATCACCAATCTGGGGTATTTCGGTGGGCTATACCAAGTATACAAACCCTAGGCCTTTTGGCCTATTAGTATGTGCTTGTCTATTGTCAACTTAAATGTTCTTTGAGTCTAGAATCAAACTGAAAACACTTTGTCTTATGATTGTCTTTGATTGTCAGAATTTGATCATAGAAAATGGAGTCAATTTAAATCTCATCACTGAAAATACATAAAGAGTCGCAACTGTTCACCAGAAAGTCACAATTGATTTTTAGAATCACATCAGTTAAAATTTGAGTCACATCTATTATTAGGAGTTGCATCTATTAATTTTTGATTCGCATATGTTATCACAAGTCGTATCTGTTTAGATTTGAGTCGCATCTGTCTAGAGTAGAGTTGTATCTGCCAGTTTAGCTCGCAATTGCTTTGTAAAAATTGCATGCATTATATTCTGAGTCGCATCTGTCAGTACAAATCACATCTGTTAGAAGGTTAACCGCATCTATCAAAATCACACATTGAAATTACTAGAGAAACGCAATGGATTACTGGAAAACTGCAACTGTTAACTTGAACCGCATCTGTGAAATCCTGCGACACATATGTTTGATTATCAAAAAACCAGAATTCACAGTCACTGTCCAGTCAACATGATTATACCAGTTTCAGTTGTCTTTACACAAATAGTCCTTGAATAGAAACCTGAAATGATTTGCTCAATTTTGCATTCTTTAGGTTCATTTAGTCATTACCATAGTTGTCTTCATTCAGAGTTTAGTTTCATCTTAGAATACATATTACCTTGCATTAAACTTCTAGAAAGGTCACTTTTACAAAACTTAGGACTAGTCCACCATCTACACTCTAGAAAAGTCATAGCGTCAACAAAATCTGTCATTGAACCTAGTTTTATCAATATATCCTTTGTCCTACACAAAGTCCTCCTAGCTCATCAATCTAGTTAGGAAACTCAACTTGTCTTTGATCCTTGTCGCACATTGGTTCCTTGACTTAAACTAAATTGACACCTTGGTTAGACTTTACATAGTTGGTAACCTCATCTCAGGTTCACAAAATTGATTACCTTAGAAGCTTGCTTAGAATTTGCATACTTAGATATTGTCATCCTAGACTAGCGTCATATTAGACATATTTTACTTGCACATAAAATACCAAAAAAATAGCTGCATTCATTCCTTATTTGCACCTAGAAAATACCAAAAACATAGCTTAGGTTGCATACCTTAGAATTAAGTCACTCTTTGCATTGTCATACCTTAGCCCTCATATCACATACCTTATTCATACTCCATCTTTCATCATAACCTCACCACCATGTCTGTAATTTACCTTGATATGCGTGCTAGTCAAGTTGAATACCAGTTACTCCGTAATGGTCAATTCCAACAAGCCATAGACTTCAAAAGACAATATATCCAATCCAAATTCCAACCAACGTCAACCCATGGTCAACTATCTACATACCCTTCCTACCAACAATCCATAAGTCCTAGTCCTCCATCCATCTACCCTCATTATCAAGAGTCCCTTAGCATAATCCATGCCATGAATCCACAACAAACATCTATTAGTCATACCTATCCTAACCTTGACAAGGGAAACCAACCATCCAATAATCCCTTCCAATCCTCCACATCCTATCATAGTCCTTCATCCACTAATCCCTTCCAAGCCTCCACATCCTATCATAGTCCTTCATCCACTAATCCCTTCCAAGCCACTCCATCTCAATCTACATTTAGTCATGAAAATACATCTATTCATGGTCTCCAAAGTCACATCCCATTTACTAAACTTAAGGATACATGTCAAATGGAAAGTCCAAAGCATGACTTCATGGCTTCACCTTCATGTCAAGATCAAAGTAGTCTATCCCACAACCCTATCTTTAAGTCCATCCAAGAAGTCCTAGATAATCATGGCATCCAAAATACACCTATCCTTGATCAAGATTCCATTCCCAACCATATTATTCAAGACAAATCTGTCTTTGATCAAGACACCACTATTGAGCAAGAAGTCCAAAATGATCCACTCCTTGACCTTTATGCCACTCATGACCAAACACTTGAAGATGACCCTATCCAAGTACCAAAGACATTCATTTCCCAAAATGAGACACTTGCCTCCTTTGAACACATTGATGATATTCCTCTAGAACAAGAGTCTCCTACTCTAGACATATTTGCAAATGATCAAGCTATAGTTGAGTTCATTGGACTCCATGACAATGACCATAAAGATGGTTTCGACATCGACTTGGAAGCACCAGCAAAATCCTTTGAATCTGATATGTCACAAAATCACACCAAAGATATCCAACATGTCAATGAAGATAAGAAATCCTATCAACTAGGATCATCCACTTTTATCAAATCAGACTTTCTTGTAGATGAGGAGATTCCAAGTAATAGTTTCCACAAACACAATGATGGGTTAACATCTTGCTTCCAAAATGAAAAATACCCCATCGCAAAGAGAATATGTTAGAGCATGCAGTATCAAGGAAAAGGACTAGGCATACATGAGCAAGGAATTCTAGAACCAATACAGTTTCAAGAAAATCCTAGACATCAAGGTCTTGGTTATCCTTCAGTCAACAAATCTAATGATGTTAATGGTACCTCCTTGATATTGTGGGCAACTTTATCTAATACAAACATCAAAATGGAGGCCATGAGTAATTCTTACCATAAGGTTGTTGCCAACACTCCTTCCATCCATACCATAAATTGTCATTCCAACATGAATAAACCTTCCATTTGGAACCAACAAAAACAAAAGTCTTACAAATTCAAAATTCAAAATCAAATATCAAAGGCCATTGAGTCAATCAAAAATCCAAGTGGACAAATAAAGTTAAAATGGATCCCAAAGAAAAATGGATCAAGCAAAGAAAATAGTTCAAAAGTAAAAGTCAATCAAAATGTGGAGCCACAAGAAAAGAGGACTCCCACATATAATAAATGTCCACCTCCTTCAAAATGGTCATCATACAAGGCATATAAAAGTTATGGTTCCAAACATTATCCCAATCTAAAACCCAGTCTCCATCATCAACACCCCAAGTTTGGCAAATGAAAATTCCTACATCTAAATTTCTAAACGCGTCTACCATCATCCGTCATAATCCTACATCTTGCCTAAAGTCTAAAAATCCTATGTCACAAATCCGTCGCATCTTGGCAAAAACTCTTTATTGTAAGGACTCCCATGGCACTTTATCACGATGTGTGTATTTTGATAAGGCCAACTCTAGTGTCAACAAGGATTACAATGACATCAATCAATTGTATGCAAGTGTTATGATCCTGACAAGGCAACTATTTCATCAAGGTTATTATTGGAATATCATGGCACCAATCTCTACATCAGCACCATTAATGGATTTAGCACAATCAGTGATCATCTAAAGCATCAAGGCCATCTAGAAAAAAGAAAAAAAAAAGAAAAGAAAAAAAGTCACTTTGATGAAAACCTGGCAAACAGGCATCTTGGTGACACCAAAAAGAAAAAAATAAAGTCAAGAAAAAAATTTTGTCCAATAGTGAAAACCATTATTATGATGCTTTGGATAAGTACCATGATGAAAACCTGGCAAACAGGCGTCATGTGTAAGAAATTATCTATGTGGACTATTACACTTGGGGGCAAGTTGTCTCATCTCCCATACCCTTCATATGACATTTATTATGACATTTCCATCTATCCATCTAAGCCCTACCACTCATGCCCATTTTCCCATCTACTTTGATCTTGATAAGGATTGGGGTGCAAACATAAATCGTGCTTTGGAAAAACTTTTGACATGTCTATCCTTTGGTCATACACTATCCATGAAATATCATGTCATAGCCTTCATATGATTTTTCCAAACGAGTTATCCTTATACGAAATACCTATCACATGCCTTGGTTTTCCCCTTGTCAATGGTCTAAGGATCTTCCATCATATCATCTAATCCTGAAAATTCATTCCAAATGCAACAAGCCCAATCCATACAATCTTTCTATGCATCCTAGTGCATCATTCAAAACATTACTTGGCTTTGTTTCTAGCCTTGCTACAAACTTTGATCCTTTAGTCACATTATCGTCATCCTCATGTTGTTTCAGGATGTGTCCTTCCCATGTCAAACAATGTTGTCAGCAACCTCATCACCTGTCGATTGGTTTTCAGCTTGACTAGGAGCAAGATCATGGTTGTCCTTGGATTCTTGTGCATGCTTACTCGCTTGCTTATAGGCATCCTTATCCCTATACATAGTTAACTTCCCTATACATAGTCCACTTTCCTATACATAGTAGTCCCTTATCCCTATACATGCACCTATCACATTACATAGATCCCACTTCCATGTACATGGTCCACTTCCACTGTATATATCCCTTATCCTTGTATGTACTACCTATCCCTATACATATCCTTTATCTTTCATATCCATCGTTTGTATATACCATCCGTAATAAGTGGTAGTCTTTCCCATAGCTTGGAACGATTGGCATCGGGTGCATTTCATATCCCCCATTTTACCTTATTCACTTAGTCAGATTGAGTCTTATATACTTTCATTTGGGGAGACAAAACACTTGACATGTGTCATATTACTTCTTACATTGGTTGTGTTAGGCGGTAAAACCATAGAAAAATCCACAAACATCACAAAATGACCTGAGAAAACACAAAAACATAAGAAAACTTCAAAAAGACAAAAACATCAAAACATTTCAAAAATCCAAAAAACAAAGTCAGAGTCAGTCGCACTTGTCAGTCTTTGTCGTTTGTCAAACTACATTGCCTTTGTGATTGGACGTAGGCAAGGCCATCTGCCGATGTGCCCCCGAGGCATTAGGTCAGTCTGTTTAAGTTTTTCTGTATAAAATCATGCTTTGATCCATATGTCTATATGACAAGGTCATTGGTCATGTCGAACTACAAGGTCTCTGTGTACTAAATGTAGGCAAGGCCATCTGTCGATGAGCCCTCGAGGGTCACACTAGGTCAGTCCATTAGGGGTTAGTCACATTCATTTCACACATCTTCTATTTGTAGTGGTCTTGTCAGTCAAGTCAAGTCGAACTACGAGGTCTCTGCGTGTATAATGTAGGCAAGGCCATCAATCGATGAGCCCCCGAGGCCGCACTAGGTCAATCTTTTAGGGTTTTGTTGTCACACACAGTCAATTGTCAATGCATCATCTCAAGTCATGCATCAATCTGGTGAACAAGTCAACAATGTCTCTAAGTCAAATCAAACAACTTGCCAAACAAAACAATCAAAACAGATCAACAAATGTCTGATACAGGATGTGTCCTTCCTGGAAACAGACATCATCATCATGGAAATCAACCTGTATCTTGTTCAAGATGAGTCCTTCCTGAATACGATATTAGCAAAACAATCTATGTCTTATATGGATAGGTCATGCATAATTATTGAGGTCCAAGCGATCAAGCAGAGCCTTACATAGGTTATCACATCAGCGATTATCGACTTAATGTCTTATCGATACATGTCTTTTCGAAGCCGGGCTTTGTCATACCTTATCTGAGATAGTCATAACATCAAAAGAAACTGAGACTCCACCGGTCTTATAAAGGTATGTGTATCATAGAAATTGACTCTGTCAGTAATCCCTTTTATCAATCAAAACCGTCATACAAACAAATCAAGTTTTGGAAAATATTTTATTGGATTATTGAATTTTATGGCTTACTTATCTTATCATTTATCTTGAATTGATGACTAGGAATAATGTTACTAGCTTTCTCAATGATGTCCCATGAAGGATTTAGAGAAGCAACAATGTATTAAAATTCTATTTTCTTTGGCTGTTGTCTGTCAACTATCTTTTAAAACTTGATTTTTGAGTCATGTTACTAGTTTCCTCAAGGATGTCCCATGAAGGATTTAGAGGAGCAATGACGTCTCATGACCTATCTTTTCTTTGAACATTTGTTTGTGGTTTATTGTGACAAAATAAGGGCAACTTATTGCCCTTAGTATGATCAATGACAATCCTTGTCTGCTTGTTATCACATTATTAAGGATGACCTTGCATACCTTGATCTATGTTATATCATGGTGTTTTTCTCCATTTGTATTAGTCCCTCCCAATGATGATAAAGTGCAATACCTTTTGTGATACAACGAAACATCGAAGATTGCTAATACTAACATCTATCTCCTATCTTTCGTTCTTTCTCGATCTTTCTTTCTGCACTAATAGTTCTTCTTTCTTGCATTATCATGGAGTCCTGTGACACAAAACAATATACATCGTCCTGCATCAACGTACATGTTAGAAAAATACATACATATAGGCATATTTCATATCTAGATCATCATGGCATAATGGACATTAATCATCAAACAATACATATCATAAGCATTCCATGTACAAAGCAACTATAAATATATGCATCATATTACATTTGTATAAGCATCACATGTAGCTGGCATTATACATATAACATCATATTGCATCAACATTGTCTCATTGAGCATAAACATCATCCAAAATAAATATGATGATCATCCATCACATAGGCATATCATATAAATATCCTTCAACATAGTAAAGCTATCATCGATACATAGAAATGCATATCATGGGAATCATCGCCAAAATCATATATATGTATATATATATATCGCTCAACCGTGTCACATCACAATGTCATAATGTATCAATAATACATGGAAGCCCACAGGCTATAGGATCAAAATACAATGTCTTGATGCATCTCAAACAGTACCCCGATCCTGAATTGCCACTGCTATCATGCCTTGAGTGTGTGGAGGAATGATGATAGGGCAGGTGACTGTGAGGCTGGGGAGTGCGTCATATGGACTGCTCTGCATTGGCTTAGCTCACTTGCCCCTGCATTGCTGGCTTGCATCACTATAGGTCCTAGTGGGACTGCGTGTGCCTCTGAGAAATTGGGAGCCCGTCTCTTTGGCAGAACCTATGCCTCATATAGATCCTGATAATATCTCTCTCTCTCCCCAGCTCTGACTAGCTCTTTAGCAAAAGTGGCTAATGGTCCCGTGCACAATGCCCTGAGCTCTGTAAATCTCTGCTCAGTCTCCTATCTCCGAGCTATGGTTTGATCCCTATCCATCACTTCTATGTCCCTCTCCATCTAATACGCATCCCTCTCGGACATGAGAACTCTCATCTACTCCTCCAAGGATGCAACCTAAGCACGCAATGTATTTGTATCTGGATCCACTGCCCCTGTCTCATCCTGTCTATCCCTCACTCTCCCATCCTCCTCCTCATCTAACTCCTCTAGGATCTGATCCCGAATCTCTCTCTCGTGATCATCATCCTCATCATCATCCTCCTGGTAGGCACCCAACAAACCCAAGGCATCAATCTCTGCCTCCTCTCACCTTTTGCCTCCTCCCGATCACCTATCTCCTCCTACATTAGGAGATGTCTAGAATGGCTACCTCACGGGATGCACCTCTCTCCACCTCTCCCACAATATCCTCCTCCCTCATCTCCCAATGCAGCGGCCACATCCTCTACTCCTCGTCCCTCCCTCATGGATCAATGATAATGGTGGCCCTCATCTTCTGCGACCCGTCTCCCTCTCCTACCTCCACCCTCCCCTCGACCATCATCTCCTCCATCACCATGACCTTCTCTGCCTCCCTAACCCTGCCTCTTCGTTGCTTACGCACCATTGGACCTATCCTACGCCACTCTCTGGTGTGGCTGCTCTAGATTTGTCAGGGGGATCGGCACGTGGTGCCCACCAGCGGTGGGTACTTTGCTATGGTCCCTGGGTCTGCTGGATCATCTCTCCATCCCCATGGAAGTGCCTATAGTGCATCAATATCTGCCTCTGCTGTGGCCACTGGAATCTCTGGACCCCATAGTGGGACCTCTCGCGAGGATCTCGCAAACTCTGTCCGTCCTCTAGGCACATCCTGCACCTCTCCAAACTGTCGCAGGACACGATCTGGCAACTGACGCTCTATAATGTGGACGTGTGACACTGTCCGTCCAACCAGGAACTGTGCCTATCTGCAAAATGGCAAATGCTCATCCTCATCTAACCACTTGTCATAGCCCAAGTACGGTCTCCATGTAAACTACTCCATAGTGTCTATGGCATGTCTGAAGTAACCTGTATCTCCTATGTGGTGCTGAGTGTTCACCCCCGCATAACGGAAGGCGTAAGGAGCTCCATGTGGAAGATCAACTATCGCAGGTGGCCGAAAAATGGCAATGTGCTCCCACGCCCATACCATCAGGAGTGGGGTACCACAACTCATCGACTGTGCCTCTTGGTAGGCAATATCATGCAAGTGAAAATATAACATCCCGAGCACACATGAACCCCAGACATACACCACTCGACTCCCGAGCATGCCTACTAGCATCTCCCCCCACCCCACAAGAAAACCATGACCTCGGCGGTCAGGAAGTACTATCCCACCTATCAATGTACACAATAGACAGTCTAGCTGTCTATACCTTTGGGCCAACACATGCCACCTAATCTCATAATCATCAAATCCTAACTGCCTAATGTTAGCATGTGGGTAGTATCTACACATCTCGGTTGCACCCCTCTGGGTATCATATGTCACCTGTGTGCCTCTAATAGGAAGTCTGAGGACCCTATAGACATCCTCTAAGGTAACAGTCACCTCTCCAGTCGGTAGGTGAAAAGACGATGTCTCCGAGTGCCACCGCTCACAGAAAGCTATCAATAATCCCCGATTCGCCCGAATCTAGGGCATGTCTATCACGTGCAGTAGACCCAAGTGCCATAGGATCCATCGCTCTGCTGGCCACAAGCTATCTCTAAATCGAAACGTAGTCAGTCTCAACTCTCGTGTATATATCGTGTCTAGCACAACCTGCAATGGCATTATACATGCCTCATGTCAGCCTCAATCATCCATTCTAGTACAAATTGACTATACTAAATAAAATTCAAATGCATTGTTATTTTGCACATGCGTCATTATTTTTCACATGTGTCGCTTTTTAACATATGTGGTGCATAAAATTCAAATGCGGCTAATTACATCACATGCGTTACACTAAATTCATATGCGTTGAAATATAAATGTTGCATTGCAAATTATTCAAATGTGTTTCAAAATAAACACATGTGGCTATTCTAAATGCAAATGTGATGCAAAATGTCACATGTGGTTCATAAAATTACAAATGCGTTGAACCGAAAACTACCTATTCAAATGGCTAATGGGAAATTATAAATGCGGATTTCCGCATACAGATGTGTCATTCGCGCACACAAATGCAGTGATTTATTAAAACGACGCATATCTAAAACATACATTAAATGCATAAAAACATGCACAAATGAAAAATTTCAAAAGCCAAGTTTTAGATACATACCGGGGGGTCCACATCAGCCAGTCTCTGGAAGGTCTGAATCCTGTATGCGCGATGATGAGTGTTCGGAACGGGTGACATCCTCACTATGGGTGTAGAGCAAATTCTCAATTCTAAGGCTAAGTGGGTGAAAATGAATTGGTTTTTATCCCTATTCCTATATATACCTAGGGCTTAGGTGGCATTTCTGTCCTACTGGCCATGTTAACTTCCCATTTTGATCAGCCCGTACCCATTCCTGACATTTCCAACCTCAATTCTACAAACTCCACTGCATTTCTAGCCATCTAATCGACTAATCGGGATCATTTCCAAATTTTTCTGAATTTTTTTCAAAAATTTGTCAATTTTCCCGAGGGGGCATACCTTCACCTGTTTTAATCTAGAGCATTACTAGGGCATATTTCTTATCAATTTTCTTTGACACAATGCCGAAATGACATTGTATCAAAGAGGGGCAAATGTAGACACCGAAATCTGGTTTTAGGCCTTTGACTTCAATATTCTTCATAATTCGTATTTTTCATGGTCATGATTAAATAATGTCAATTATTTAATTATTCTCTATAGTCTTCATTTCTTCTATTAATTAAATAATCTTAATTATTTACTTAATTCACATTTTCTTTATTCTATCTGATTAATTAAATAAACGCTTTTTATTTAATTATGTTACTAATTAATCTTATCCTTCTTGTCAAATTAAATAAATCATTATTTAATTTACCCTTTATCATATTTCAACTATAATTAAATAAATTATTTATTTGTTTACCCTTTATCATATTTCAACTATAATTAAATAAATTATTTATTTGTTTAATTATTCATTTAAAATCCCTTCATCATTTAATTAAATAAATCTTATTTATTTAATTATTCTTCAAATATCGGATCTTGAATTAAATGAATTATTTAATTCATTAATTCTATT
>VDFB02358438.1:0-18978 GCA_007258455.2 Sequoia sempervirens | reverse complement strand
GAACATTAACTATAAAAACATGGCCCTCAAACTGAGAAGGATCTGAACCAATGCGGATCAAGAAACATAAACTCTCAACTAAAGTGTGAACCGATGTGAATTTGATATGTGTCAAGCTAGAGAAAAAATGTGGCCAAAATAAACTAAGAAACCAGATAACCCATGCGAGTTTCCATCAAAACAAGATGGAGAACAAAGTGCATGCACACTCTAATACGATTATTATGCAAGAAACCCCCCTGATGGAACTTTATCTCAGTTCATTTATTACAATAACCCAACGATTGTAAAAGGAGAGAATGCAAAACATGCATAAACAAAAAATAAAAATAAACCTCAGATCTATGTAGAGGACTGAACCAAATTTCCAACACCATAAGAATGATGAAAAAAGGATCACTGAGTCAAAAGATATGCCCTCCAGAGTGAAATCTGAACATCTGACTTCAACAGGAAAAAAATCCCATTAAACAGCAAAATCTCTGAAAACAAATTGCACCATTAGAAAATTGGGCTTGCAGGTTTTCCGACAATAGCTCGTTTCAAAAAAATTCTCCTTTGGGATCAAAAGTTATGATAAAATGAAAAAAATGGCTATCTAGAGGCAAATTAGGGTCTACACAGGCTAAATGGGTGCAAAAAAAAGCACCTTTTCAACTAGGCCTCTAGTCCACCATATGACCAAGGGTGCAGCTGGGAAAAAAAAGGCCCGCCACCAGGAGGGTGGTAGGGCAGCTGGGTGAGGGTGAGCGGTGCCACTAGTGGCACCACCACTGACTATAGCGTTCGACGGTAGGGATAGGACAATGGGTGGAGAGAACCAACGAGAGGTGAAAAAAGTCAACGCTCGGAAATAAACGACGACGAATAGAACTAGTCGGTGGGGCCTAGACAGATAAGGTTGGCCGGCAGAAAATGAAAGGGGTCGGTGGTGGAAGTAGGGGCCAGGAATACAACGCCGACAGGGAAAAAACCGGTGGAGAGGTTGATGGGACAGGTGGTCGGAGAAAGGATTGTCAACGACAGGGTACAAATGTACCAAAAATACAGTCCATAGAAAAAAATCAAAACCCCATATAATTTTTTTAATAAAATGCCTCATAAAATATTTTATGCCCAAAATTTTGAATTGCTCAAAATTTTTAATAAAGCCCCAATTTTTTTTTTTGTAGAACATATTAAAATTTTTATATTTTTTTCTGCAACTATATCGTACCCTATACCTAGCGGGCAGTATAGCCTGTTGGGTAATTTTTTTGCCTCACGAACAACTGACGTAGAATATAGGTGAGTTATATGTCAATTTTTGTCTCTCAGATGCTCTGGATCTGATGGCGAGGTCTGATCTGCTTGAAAATGCATTAGAAGATTCGCAACTCCCAGATCTGGCAAATCTTCAAACCCTCATAACTCTGGCATAAAATGTCGGATTTAGGCGAAACAAAAGTCGATGTTGACTTTTTCGATAGCCCTGGACTCAAAAATAAGCTTAGATTTCCTCCAACGTGTGCCAAAAGTAACCATGCAAGAGCACCCAAATAGAGAGACAAAATCAAGGTATGAAACCCTTGAGGAATCTCGAATGAACTCTACAATGATTTTCTCCATAAATTTGAGAAGGGGCTGCAAATCAAGGCTTTGATACCATGTTAGAAACCAAGATCTGAAATGAAAACCAGGAAATCCTTCCACATAAGAGAAAAACATAATAACTAAGAGCTTTGCAAAAGATATGCAAAATAATATTATTCAGGAATTCAATAATTACAAGATATGATTTGCTTTATAAAAGCAAAGATGCATAACCCTAATCTTATCTCTAGCAACAAGATAGCTCAACAAGAAAAGGATGAGAATAATAAACCTAGGGATTAAATATTACCTAAGTAAAGTTATGCAAGTGTAATTAAATATTAATTACACTAATAGATGGTACTGAAAGTATTTTCTCCTCTATGGAATTTGAATATACAGTTGAAGATCATGCTGATTCTGAAGTCTCATGTCTTCATGATGAGATCAATGGTGTTGTAAATGGAAGTTTGCAACCAGCTGAAAAGAATTCTTGTATGGGTGATCACGATGATTTCAATTCTATTTGCAGCCCTAGTGACTGTGATTCCTCTCATGAGGAAAAAGTAGAATTAATCTCTTCAAGTGGAAAGTGTTCCAACAAGGAAAATGATGACAATACTTTTGAAGGCTCACAAGAACAAGATGATGGATATGAAATGAATATCTTGTTTGAAGAAGACACGTGTAATCATAATTTCCATGGTACACTTGGTCATGGAAATTCTACAAGTGAGTGTAGCATTGATAAAAGCTTTCATAATGATAAAAAAGGAACTCCTGTTTTGTTTGATTCTTTACTTTCTTCTAATCCTTTTGCTTCCTTTGAAGTTATCACTAAGTTTTTGCATGATGATAGCATTGATATAGTTGTACATGAAATTGAAAGTGTGGAGACAAATATTAGTACAACTAATGATGCCCTTTATGATGAGTTTGCACTTGAAGAATGTAATTGTGTCAATCACATGGATGCATATGAGGATCTCTTTTTTGGATTTGCAACTCATAGTTTTCCTCATAAGAAGTATGCTTCAGATTGTCATGTTGAGGCAACAGGAGGTGATGTTGATTTTGATACTTCTTGCATTGATGAATATGTTTTGAATACTCATTATGATGAATTTGTTACAAACAAAGATTCTGAGTCATTAGAGTGTGCATATGAGGTTTTCTTATATGATAATATATGAAGAATGAAAATGACCTTGTCCATGAACATCATCATGAAGAATGCCTAACTTCATGCTTAAACAACTACTGCTCATATCATCAAAATTTTCTTTGTTAGTAATCTCAGTCCAAACTTTGGGAAAAATTTGAGGAAATGGGTTTTCTCTAAATAATTGATTATGGCTGCACACATAAAATATTGCCTCCAGGGGTCACCATTTGTGCGCAGTGAAATTTCTCTATATGGGTTGTAGGCACAATTAAAATTTGCCTATTTTCTAAAGTTCTCAAATGGCAATATTAAAAATATTGTGTATTTGTAAAAGATGCATTGAGGGAAAACATAAATGCAATTTCAAATTTTTGGGAGAAAAACAAGTTTAATTCTTGCTTTCTATTGGCCAAAGTCACAAAAGCATGACAACACAACTTTGCATGAAAAAACTCTTCATGGGTCACTGATTTGATTTACATATCCCATTTTACATTCACGATTAGTGATGGAAATCCCTTTTCATCTCCTGATCTCATTGGTGATGGGAGATATGCACATGTGAGTGGCCACCGTGCCAATTGAAAGGAGTCAAGTCCGATGGTGTAGAGGATAAATCTCACACGGGTTGAGTACATTGTGAGAAGAATGGGAGCATTGAAGTGAGATATGCACATCCATCAAAGCATCAAGGATAGAGGAATTATGTTGGGAGTGTTGGCACCATGAGAGGTGCTTGTTGTGCATGGGGCAGCCATTATACCAGTTGAATGAGTTTGAGATTGCAATGAAATGTCTCAAGATTTGTTTGAAGAAATTCTATTTATCTTTTCACCATATTCCCTTTTCATTATGCTCAAATTAATTGTGAAGTGGAATGACTGTGCTTGCTGGAAGGTCAAATTGATATTGCGAAATGAAATATTCTTACAGTGGAGCGGCTAGGGTAGAAGTTTTCAACTTATGTACTTCAACATCATAACTTTGTGAATGTTGTGTGTGTGCTATGCAAACCGTCTGCTGTGGAAAACCCTAACTTGCCTATTGCAGATATATTTTTCATTGCCATATTCTATTCGTGATGGAGTGATATCTCATTTTCCTCCTCACCAATTGTTGGTAGATATTAGTTCTTCCAAATCTTATTAGAGATGGGTGAAGCTGTTTTGATTTCCATTAGGCATCATTAATAATTGCCACCTTTTCCATAGTGTATTAACGATATGCAAAGGTATCTGGGAAGTGTGAGTAAATGATGGTGGGCCCCGTAATTCATTTTAATATTATCGTTTGATAATGTTATAAAGGTGAGCAAAAAGGAAAAATGTGAAATACATGGGAAGTATGTTTTTGCAACCCAATAAATTTTAATTATTACCTTCACCATTTAAATATAAATTTTCAAGTGAGAAGGTAAATTAAAATAAAAGGTGCAAGTGAATTGAGTAAATTATTTTATTGCTCAGGAAACAAAAAATCGCTCATCGTTAATAAGTTTTTATTTTTCACACTAAATTTGCGATGTGCAAGTGGTGGGCCCATGAGCAAGTAATTGCGTTTTCTTTTAAAAGTGGAAAGTTAATTCAAGGTGATTGAAATAATGAAGGCATGGGTAATTTTTTATTTATCCAATAAAGTGAAATTAAATTCTTCCCAATAAAGTTAAAAAATTTATTTGCTGGGCATTGAAACAATGCATTTCACGAAGGCTGGAGGCTGCAGGTAAAAGTGAAGGGTGAATTGAATAGGTGAAAGGGAAATTTTTATTTTATAGTGAAGAGTGAAAATATTTCATGGAAGAATTTTTATTCGTTCATAAACAAATATTTTCTACAGCAAATAGAAGTGGAATGATGTGTCTTCCAAGGGGGAATATTTTTCTATTACAGGTGAATGATGATGTGGGAATGCAAGAGTAGATTGAAGAGTCTTCAACAAGTAAAGAGAGTTGTAGATCAACAAACTTGAATATGCCATGTGTCTTCTTTTGATCTCCATTTAGGGTTTTTCACTTTCCTTAAGTGCATATTTTTTTGTTTCAGAGGAAGAGGTTGCACATTTTTGTAATAGGGGTTTAATGTATATTGCTAGTTTTCAGGTTTCTTGAGAAGTTTGAGTTTTGGAATGAAGAATGTAATTATAACAGTCATAGTTGAATGTAAATGACATTATTCTAAACTGGTTGTCTCCATTGTTCACTTTGTATAAATTCTAAATATGAGTGATCAAATATTGTTATTATTCAACTTCTTGTCTATCCATGTATGTTTGTTTGATGTTGTTTTTTTTAGACTGCAGGAATCGAGTAGCATGACCCCCTATAAACTGCAGTGTACCTGGTAAAATTTTTAATGTGACCGGCGGCGCTGGTGCAACATGCCCTCCAGTACCACAAGTTGTTTGATGTTATTACTCTCATACAAAGAATGAGTTAATTTGTAGTAACACAAATGGAGGTTTATGCAATAGTGTGCTAGGATTGCTAAGTATAGCTAGTTTAGTTGCTATAATGTTGTGTTAGGTTCTGAACTACATGGTTTAGATGACTCCATCTTGGGATATAGCATTGATCTCTTAATTTTGTAGTTTCCTAAAACTGATTGTGAACAACTACAACTTTTAAATCAAAATTACTTATCAGTCTCAGCTTGTTTTTGTGTAGAATTTAATGCTCTACATCTCTTAGGTTTTTATTAAACACTTCCATCAAGGTTAGCCAAACCTTTAGGGTACTGTGTCATTGAAACAATTGAAGGAGAAACATTTGTTTACAGTGTATTTGATACTTTAGCACACTAGTATCTATTAAAACAGGGAGGGTAATAACAATCGGTATATTTATAGATACTTGTGTGCTAAAGTACCAAATAAATTGTAAACAAATGTTTCTCCTTCAATTGTTTGAATGACACAACACTCTAAAGGTTTGGCTAACCTTCATGGGAGTGTTTAACTCAAACATGAGAGATGTAATAAACTGAGCTCAACACACAAACAAACTAAGATTGATAAGTAAATTTGATTTAAAAGATGATCAGCTGCTGCAATAACCAACAAATGTAACATGAATAACACACCTAGATCAATGGCTCATTGATGCAGAGGGTCAGGGATCTCAAAAGATACAAAAAGATTTAAGATTAACAAAGTTTTGTTCTTCAATCTCTCAACTAGACACCAACTTAGAAATAAGGCCTTCACCTTGCACTTAAGACCTATCTGCCTCCCTTGTGATTCCTAATCATTGAAATGATCTCAAAAGACTTTAACAAACTTGATTCAAATGGGTTTCAAGCCCTAACCCTCCATTTTATACAAAACTCTCTTTTGCTGCTCACATAGCCATCTAGCCTATTAGGCCTTTGGCAATGGATTTTTGACTTCTTCCTCAAATTTTGCAAATGAACCTCCAATATAATGATGGTTTCAGATGTGTATTGTGATGAAAAACATCATGTAAACTCCTTGGCATCAATTGTTTCAGAAAACCTCACTTCAAACCCTGTTGTTTCCTTAAAATTAGGCCTAATTAGCCCTATTTTACAAAGAAAACCCTCTTTAAATTTGTCCCCTAACCATGAAACTTTCAACAGTCTCCTAAAATGACTCAAAACCAAGGAATCCAAGTTTTTATCCCTCTATGACACATCTATCACACTCCAGCACAAACCCCTCCTCAGCTTGCCTCAAAAACTAGGGCTTCTTGAAAACTAACCTTCCAATCACTTCCAGAACTTTCTCATTGACTATAAACTATTAGGACAACATATTTAGTTGATCCAAACTCAAAAACATTCCCCTCATTAAAGAAAATCTTCTGCTGCTACACCCTAGCCTCTATCTTCAAGCACTTTTCCCTTTGACAACTTGGTGTACACCTTGATATTCTTCCTTCCTGCACATTATTTGGTTAAATATGTATGATAAATGTTAGGAATGATCCATTTCACAGGTCACATCAGCATTATACCTTGAAATGGATCAATCATCCATGAAAATCACCAAAATTAGTGAAAAATCTACACTTTTTTTAGGACAGTCAGCAATATAATGCAAAGAACTGATTATAAATGTGTATCAGATCATTAAAGAGGTTAATTGAAAGTAAATACAGGTTCTTGAACCATCCAATTGATTATAAATTCAAAAGGAATCAATAGATCATCAAAAAGACTCAAGAAAATGCAAGAAAATTATGTTTTTTCACTATTTTCTGTAGCAGTCCGTACAGTCACTTCTCCAAATGCCCAACCTCCGTAAAAATGACCATTTTGGGGTTATAGAACCATCCCCCAACTGATACACCTGATTGGAATTGATTACAATTCATAATTACCTCTAAAACACCTAAAACTCCTTTTCCCGCCTAAACTAAAATTTAAAAATTTGAAATTACAAACTAGAGATTTATTAAAATCTATCACCTAAAAACCATTGGATATTCACTATCCAAGTTTATTTGACCTATTTAAGCATAATATCATTAATCAAAACCCCTAGAACCTAATTTTCCCTTACATTGCATTTTTAATCCAAATTCCTTATCAGGAACCTTGAAACTTTTAACACCCTCATTACACTTATTTATCTCAAATGCCATTATAGGCTTCAATACATCATAATTAATGCTTTGATTTGTTTGGAAAGACCTCATGACCCCTGCACTCTCCTGTTTCTTGAACAACTCTTTGAAAGCCTTGGGTGCTCCTGCACCATTCTCCCCGGGAAAGAAAGAACTCTTGCCCCAAGAAGTGTCCCATGTGTTGCCACCAAAAGACCTTTTGCTCTCATGTGTTTTCATCTTCCAATGAGCAGGTATGTAGTCCCCCAAAGTCATTGTCTTTCTCTTCTGCCAATCTGCATTCTTGACATTCATCATGTGAGAGCCAAAAATCTGTTTTCTTTGTCCTTTTTGCTGCTTGAACTCAGTCTGATTTTGTGCCCTGTTTCTGCCTCTATTCCCCTGATTTCCTTTTGAAAAGATACCATTACTATCATGCTCAATTATAGGGCATTCAATGCCTCCAACCTTGATACTGTCCAAATCCCACAAATTCTGATTTTTAGGACTGTCTTCTTCACAACCCTGCTGCAACTTGTGTTTTTTCAACCTACCAATGTCTTCCCCTATTTTACCCTACTCATTTACCTGCAAATGCTTCTCAAAACAGATCATAAAACTTTCATTTGACTGCTCCAAAGGCAAAGGAACCAATTGATATTTAACATCTCCTTTGTGAACCGAATAGGTGTTAATAAAACCATCATGCAATGTCCTTCTAACATACTGCCATGGCCTTCCCAAGATAATATGACCACAAGTCATTGGAATAACATCACAAAGCACTCTATCCTGATATGAACCAATTGAGAAATCAACAAAAGCTCTCTTACCAATCTCTACATCCTGTCCTTGAGTTACCCAAGTGGCCTTGTAGGGAGTAGGATGATCAAAAGTTTCAATCCCTAGCTTGGTTACCATATCAACTGAAACTAAATTGCTATGTGACCTTGAATCTATAAGCAATCTGCATATCTTACCATGACTGAGACAATTTGTTTTGAAAATGGTTACCTTTGGTTCTTGATGAAGCCTTTCTCCTTGCTTGATCATGAGAAACTCACCATCAGTCACAGGGTCTGCCATAAATGTTTTTGGTTCCTCCTTCTTATCTTCTTCTTCTTGCACCAAGGTAGCTCTCCTTTCTCTGCCTTTATCAGCTTGTTCCCACTTAGGACACTTGAAGGAAGGATGCCCTGGTTCATTGCAATTAAAACATCTGCCTGTGAATGGTCCTCTACCTTGTCCAAATCTGCCTCCTCCTCTTGGAGTGTACCCACCTCTTTGATCAGAAAATATCTCTTTACCCTTGTCATTGCTGCTTTTATCATTACTGCCTTGTCCTTGCTCTCTATTACCTCTGCCCCTGTTTGAACTACCTCCTCTTCCACCATTGTTTGATCTTTCTTGCTTCCTTTTCACCTTTTCTTCTGCTCTAATGGCCAACTGAAAACATTCTCCCAATGTCCTTGGCAATTGCAAACCAATCTCATCTTGCAGATTGTACCTTAAGCCATTGATGTACCTGGCTATCTTCTCATCCTCTTCCTCATAACCTCCTCTGATACTAAGCTTGTGAAATTGCTCAGTATAGGACATAACATCCAAGTCCTTTTGCTTTAAATTCTGCCTCATCCTTTTCACATGAATGGTATAATCAGATGGTAGGAATTGCTCCTTGACCAAACTCTTCATCCTTGACCATGTAGAGACCTTTGCCAATCCTCTAGCCATCCTATCATTCTGGAAACTTGTCCACCATGTCAATGCTGTGCCTCTCAACTTGGTTTTAGCAAACTTGACTTTCCTCTCTTCATCCATCTCCTCAAATTCAAAGTAGTTTTCCATGCAGAACAAGTTTCGTATCCCAATTTTTTTCTATCTCTGATTTATCCTTTTATTTTAACTTTTCTTTATTCTTTTCGATTTACCGGTTGAGAGTTTCGATGATCTTTATGAGCGATCTCGATGAAGCGGTTTTTCCGGATTTCGACTTATGCTCGATGGTTCTTTTCTCGATATTTTAGCCGAGAGCGGGAAATTTTTCCTTTCGATTCTTTCGATCCGCCCAACTCTCTCTTTGTTAATTGTTTTGGTACCACAGCATTTCCCAATCCCAAAAAGGACCTACCAATGCTTCTAATAACACTCATGTAGAGGGTCGCGGATCTCAAAAGATACACAAAAAGATTGGCATTTACCAAAGTTTTGTTCTTCAATTTCAACTAGACACCAAATTTCTGAAATAAGGCCTTCACCTGTACACTCCATTCCGGGCTTCCCTTGTGATTCCTAATCATTGAAATGATCTCAAAAGACTTGAACAAACTTGATTCAAATGGGTTTCAAGCCCTAACCCTCCATTTTATACAAAACTCTCTTTTGTTGCTCACATAGCCATCTAGCCTATTAGGCCTTTGGCAATGGATTTTTGACTTCTTCCTCAAATTTTGCAAATGAAACTCCAATATAATGATGGTTTCAGATGTGGATTGTGATGACAAACATCATGTCAACTCCTTGGCATCAATTGTTTCAGAAAACCTCACTTCAAACCCTGCTGTTTCCTTAAAATTAGGCCTAATTAGCCCTATTTTACAAAGCAACCCCTCTTTAAATTTTTCCCCTAACCATGAAACTTTCATCAGTCTCCTAAAATGACTCAAAACCAAGGAATCCAAGTTTTTATCCCTCTATGACACCTTTATCACGCTCCAGCACAAACCCCTCCTCAGCTTGCCTCAAAAACTAGGGATTCTTGAAAACTAACCTTCCAATCACTTCCAGAACTTTCTCATTGACTATACACCATTAATACAACATATTTATTTGATCCAAACTCAAAAACATGCCTCTCATTAAAGCAGATCTTCTGCTGCTACACCCTAGCCTCCATCTTCAAGCACTTTTCCCTTTGACAACTTGGTGTACACCTTGATATTCTTCCTTCCTGCACATTAGTTGGTTAAATATGTATGATAAATGTTAGGAATGATCCATTTCATAGGTCACAGCAGAATTCTACCTTGAAATGGATCAATCATCCATGAAAATCACCAAAATTAGTGAAAAATCTGCACTTTTTTTAGGACAGTCAGCAATATAATGCAAAGAACTGATTATAAATGTGTATCAGATCATTCAAGAGGTTAATTGAAAGTAAATACAGGTTCTTTAACCATCCAATTGATTATAAATTCAAAAGGAATCAATAGATCATAAAAAGACTCAAGAAAATGCAAGAAAATTATGTTTTTTCACTATTTTCTGTAGCAGTCTATACAGTCACTTCTCCAAACGCCCAACCTCCGTAAAAATGACCATTTTGGGGTTATAGAACCATCCCCCAACTGATCCAACTGATTGGAATTGATTACAATTCATAATTACCTCTAAAACACCTAAAACTCCTTTTCCCGCCTAAACTAAAATTTAAAAATTTGAAATTACAAACTAGAGATTTATTAAAATCTATCACCTAAAAACCATTGGATATTCACTATCCAAGTTTATTTGACCTATTTAAGCATAATATCATTAATAAAAACCCCTAGAACCTAATTTTCCCTTACATTGCATTTTTCATCCAAATTCCTTATCAGGAACCTTGAAACTTTTAACACCCTCATTACACTTATTTATCTCAAATGCCATTATAGGCTTCAATACATCATAATTAATGCTTTGATTTGTCTGGAAAGCCCTCTTGACCCCTGCACTCTCTTGGTTCTTGAACAACTCTTTGAAAGCCTTGGGTGCTCCTGCACCACTCATCCTTGGAATAAAGTCAACTCAAACACATACATAATCTGATAACAATTTTCACACCTAATAGTATATGAAGCTCTGATATGTTGTATTACAACATTTCAGCATTGTGTCTTAACCTTTACTTCTTACTAGCATCCTATTACTCGGTTCAATACAAACTTACAACCATATTCAAGCACCTACATTAATTCTTTGAATTAATAAACAAGAATAGAGCCATACATCTATTTGAAATTGATAGAGACAAATAAGACAACCTTGATTGTATTATTCATAATCTATAAAACCAGTACATATGAGAGTAAAATAGTATCAAACTTGATACATTCAACATTTTTTTCCCAGTATTGTAATCAAAATTACATAACTATTGACAAACTAAAATCCTAAAAATTAACTCTAAAATGCTTTGTATTCTCATCAAAATGTTCTTTGTCATCAAAACAACTAAGTGATTTGGAATATGTACCTATGAAGAAATCAACGATGAGTGATATGATATGATTTCCTTTACATCACATGATCTTGGATATGTTCTAAATGCTAAGTCTCACATTGGTGATACGTGATGCATGATGCACATTGTCAACCCTCTCATCACTAATTGCTCGCAAATTGTATAAGGAGAATTAGCGATGAGGAACATCCTTATGTTTTATCACTCATCGTGAATTCATTTCCAAGCTTAAGTTTGAATTAAGGATGAGTGAGGGTGTTCTGTAAGAGGTTTTCTTTCGCTAATGTGATGAGATCTTATGAGCGATGTCTTTTGTGCCATTTATTTTTATGAAGGTGTACGAGTCTTAATCTGATGCCTTCACTACATCTCCTTTCACTGATAGGAACCTAGGTGCAAATTTTGAATTAGTGATGTGTGATGTAGGGACAAACGTGATCAAAGGACAGGCTGTAGAACCAAGGGATGAAGTTTCATTGGGGGGATATTTACATCATTGATGAGGCTGATGAAGGATGAGTTGCATCTGCGATAGGAGATGACTATTGATGGAACAAACAATGTGGTAGGATCCTGAGGATTTTGTGTAAAGAAAAAAGGAAAGTGGTGAAAGGATTGGAGAATCATTGATATAGTTTTAAAATAGGATGATCCAACAAACTAAAACTCGTTGCATGAATACTTTCATCGTTGATTGCACCCTAAAATTTAAGGAGAATCAACAATGACGCGTATAAGGAAATATTCTCTCAAGAAAATAGATTGGTCTCATGTACTGCACTGATATAAATGAAAAGGAATGGATTAGGTTGGTGATACATGCTAATTTTTAGATCACATATGATTAATCAAGGTTAGAAAAGAACGCGGAAACATTTGGGATAGCATCACTATTTTCTAGGAGCAAGTTGATAATGGTTGAAAAAAGATGCTCATTTCCACCATAGATAAAATTTTAATTATTCTAAGATTAACGACCCATATTCAAAGCTGAACTGTTAAGTTATCAATTTTCTCGTGCAAGGAGTTCTTGAATCATTAATTCTACATGCTCAAATCTTCTATTTAATGTAGGTTGATCACTATTCATTTTCACCATCTTTTCAGTATGCAGTGTATGTAAGGAAAAGTGTGAAGTGGAGTAAGAGGCTGTTTGTTTGTCTTGAGTTAAATTTTCTTTTCCTTATAGGTTGGTTTCAAATTGGGTTCTCTAGTTTTGTTAGGAATTTCTCTGATAGGAACTGGTCAAAATTGTCTGGGTTGTAAGTGTGTCTCCCTATAGCTCTATTTTAAATTGTTAAATTCTGCTTGTTTTGAAAATGGGGAAAACTGGTGCGATAATTTAGCCTATTAGAAGGTCTAGCCATCTCAATGTATTTGAGTATCTTGAGGATATAACTGAGCAGGAAGCCCAGGATTCTCCTGAGGTTTCAAAGGGTAAAAGGAGGGCTAGAGCTCATAAGAAGAAATCAATTATGTAGAGTACATACCATTTGAGAAATAGAACCCTTCCAGGAGAAGTGGTTGAGTTCAAAGGCAAGAAACTACCACATCCAGTGAAGAAGTCCAGGGAAAAAGAGAAAAGTCATAGGGCCTGCTTAGGAAAACACAATTATCATATTGTGCTTTCTGATACTCCTTCAAATGCTGAAGTTGATACCGACTCAGACTATGGTCAGTACCTTCATTCTCTGGTTCTATATGGAAGCTCTAATGATAACGTGGTAATGATCCCTCCAATTTCATCAAGGAAAAGGAGTGGTCGAACATTCTCTAATGCCGATGACTCTGAATAGGGTCACTGCCTTGTTTTAGTTTTTGATGACACCATGGTCTTTGCATAGGAGGTATTTATTTTCATGTGTCCATGGCTTGTCTTTTTCTTTCCCATGCTAATGTGGAAGTCCTCCGAAAGATAGGAATGAAATCTTTTTTGTTTCAATAATGAATGCTGTGAGAGCGACTACTAGTATCTTGCACATGTTTTTTTCCTTTTGTCCTCCCCTTTTCTCAAATGATTGCATATGAAACCACTCGGGGAGTTCTTTAAGGAGTTAGTTAGAATTAGGTTTTTGAAATGAACTGAAAAGAAAGTGAAATTGTAATTCTGATGCAGGAGAATCCAGTGGTGTAAGGGCAATCTTGCATCACCCAAAAATAGTTAAATTTCAAGTTTCTCAGTTTTTAGATGTTTTTTACATTTTTGGATACCTTTTTCATCAAAATGAAATTCCCAATTTATGATTTTTATTTTCTATTCCTGGGTTGAAAGATATTGCAATTTTAGTTGCCCAGATTTGCACCTGAAAATTTTCTGAGTTAGATTTGAGGCACTTAGAGTTCCCGGATCAGCCTCGAAACATGCCAAAATCAAAGTAGAAAATTTCGCCGGTTATTGACTTCGGTGAGCTTTCCAACGGTTCAAACCTGTCACTAATCAGAAGTGCCCATCGTAAAAGTTGGCACACTTTCTAGAAGATACAATTGCAAATGTTCTTTTAAAATTTGAACTTCAAGTTGTAATTTTTTGGCGCCAAACCGCCTAAACTCAAATTTGAATGTTGTTTTGGCTCCAAACTAAAGAGGATCTCTATTTATGAGCGGGTTTCTAATTTTTTGGGTAACTTTTTGGAGACAAGCTTGCATATTACGAAAGGGTGATTCTGTAGCTTTCTATTACTCGCATGTGTTGTAGAACTTGGGGATTTGAGATCCTCTGCATGTAAGAAGCTCCATTTTCTGAATAATAAAATTATTTTCTTGTTTGTGGGTTATTTTCTAAGTCTCGGGTCGCGCCCTCATCAAGTGGTATCAGAGCCAAGTTTTCTTGAGTGTGTAGACAAATCGCCGATCATGAGGCAGTTCACACCAGGACCGTGGTTGTGGGTTGAGGTTAAGAAAGATGCCTCCAAGAGTGATGCCTGGTAGGCATGGTGGTGCCAAAGGTGGTCGAGATGGCATAAATGTTGGTGGAAGAGATGCACTGGAAGCCCTCAAAAGATAGATTAACGCGTTACAAGAGCAGTTGAGAAGAGGGTTAAACCCAAGGGAGGAAAGTGAGGATGAAGGAGAGGAAGAAGGTTCAAATGTAGAAGAGGAAGAAGAAGTAATTGATCAAGACCAAATGCGGATAATAAGGGCCATTTCAAAGATTAGGAAAAGACCTAGAGCAAAAGTCCCCAGTTATTCCAGAAGTCTGAACCTGGAAGAGTTGATCAATTGGATCAACGAGCTAGAAGAATATTTTGAGTATGGGGAAATGGAGGACCCAGATCGGGTTAAGTTTGCGAAAAATGAAGCTGAAGGGCCATGCTAGTATTTGGTGGAAAGAGGTCTAGTTGGAAAGAAATCGAAGAGGAAAAGGAAAGATCATCAGATGGGATCGCATGGTAGAGAAACTAAATAAGCAATTCATACCAGTGGACTACGAGTTAGATCTGTTGAAGAAATTGCAAGGGTTGAAGCAAGGAAGCAAATCGGTAAAAGAATATACTGAAGATTTTCACAAGATAATCAATGAATTCCAGCATAGAGGCTTATTGTTGAGGAAGTAGAAGCTCAGATTTTAATGGGTTACGACCGAGCATTCAGAGGAGCTAAGCCTAGCTCAGAATGACCACCATTGAGGATGCATCATTGTTCAAGGTGGAAGAGAAGTCAATAAAAGATTTGATGGCAAAACAAAAAGGACGAGGAGGTCAAAGCAGAAGGGGCAATGGAAGACCTTCAGGAAGCCGAATGATGATGAAAAGAAAAGTGAAGATGTGGGTACCAAGCTTGAAATGATTAACTTCTACCAACCCTCGTGATCAAACAAAGGTGATCAAAAGAGGTAGAGGACGAGGGAGATATGGACAAGGATCTAGAAGAGGTGGTTTCTAAAGGAACATGCTTCCAAAGTAGGGTGAAGAAGGGCATCGAGCCTATGAATGTCCACAACACCAAGGAAGGGAAAACAAAAGGCCAGAAGGTCGTGGAAGGGTTGCACATGCAGATGAGGAGGCCCAATCTGAACATTCAGATGATGTTGAAAGGGGAGAAGCTCTAGTGATTAGGAGAGCCCTCGTGACTGAGGAAAAGGAACCAGAACAAAGGAAGAATCTGTTTTGCACAAGGTGCAAGTGTGAAGGAAAATGTTGTGATGTCATTATTGACGGAGGGAGCACCGATAATCTGGTGTTAGAAGAGATGGTCACAAAGTTGAAGTTGAAGAGGGAAAGACACCTGTATCTATATCGGATTGCCTGGTTGCAGAAAGACCATAAAGTTTTGGTCAATGAGCAGTGCCTAGTAAAGTTCAAGATTAGGAGCTACCATGATGAGGTACTCTGTGATATCATCCCCATGGATTCATGTCACATGTTGTTGGGGAGGCCATGGCAGTTCGATAGGTGAGCTATACATGATGGTCATGCAAACACTTATTCCTTGACAAAGGATGGTGGGGGTTCATACAAGCTAAAACCCCTCAAGGAGGACTCCAAAGAGAAGCTGCTGCATATGCAATAGTGCTAGAATTTGTTGGTGTAGATGGAAGAAAAATTTTAGAAGGTAGCTAAAGCATGAGCATGTGTGTTATGCATTGATTCCTAGAGGAGTAAGGAGATAGTGTGAGAAAGTTCCGTAATAGTTTCGATGCTGGATGAGTTTCTGTGATATTGTTCTGATAATGTACCCGAGGGTTTATCACCACACCAAGATCAGTCATCGATTGACTTGATTCCTGGAGCTAGCTATAAACAAGTCAGCTCTTAATGACTCCAGCCAGAAATGAGTAGTTGAACGTATAGTTCAAGAGTTGTTGAGAAAGGGTCGACACGGAGAGTTGAGTCCATGTGCAGTACCTACAGTACTGGCACCAAAGAAGGATGGGGAGTGGAGGATGTGTACAGATTCTCAAGCCATAAACAAGATAATAATCAAGTATAGATTTCCCCTGCCAAGGATGGATGACCTGATGGACTGTTTGAGTGGAGCTCAGTATTTTACAAAGATTGATCTGAAGAGTGGATATCACTAGATCCGGATTCGAGAGGCAGATGAATGGAAGACTACCTTCAAGACCAAAGAGGGCCTGTACGAGTGGTTAGTCATGCCTTTTGGGCTAACCAATGCACCGAGCACATTCATGCAGCTCATGAACAAGGTACTAAAGAATTTCTGGGAAGTTTTGTTATTGTGTATTTATATGATATTTTGATTTTTTGTAAGACATTGGATGAGCATCTGATGCATATTTGAAGAGCCTTTGAGAATTTAAGAGAAGAGAAACTATTGATTAATCTAAAGAAGTGCAGTTTTGTGAAGAGGGAGTTAGTGTACTTGGGGTTTGTTGTCTCAGCAGAAAGTATCAAGATGGACCCAAAGAAGGTGAAGGCTATTCTGGAATGGCCTACCCCAAGAACTACTACCGAGGTGAGATCTTTTCATGGTTTAGCTAGTTTTTATAGAAAGTTCATTAGAAACTTCAGTAGTATTTGTGGACCCTTGACTGAAACAATGAGAGGGGATAGAAAATAATTCTAGTGGAGCACTGGAGTGGCAAAGAGTTTTGAACTGTTGAAGCAGAAGGTAACAGAGCAACCTATTCTAGCCCTCCCAGATTTCAACAAGATGTTTTAGGTGGATTGTGATGCCAATGGTTGTGCCATTGGAGCAGTGTTGAGCCAAGAAGGTAAGCCCATTGCCTATTCTGAAAGTGGAAAAGTTAAATGATGCCAAGAGAAAGTATTCTATATATGATCAAGAATTTTATGCAATAGTTCAAGCATTAAAGAAATGGAGACATTATTTGTTACTGAAGGAATTTGTTCTATATACTGATCATTAGGATTTGCAGTACCTAAATAGTCAAGGAAAATTAAATTAGAGGCATATGAAATGGGTAGAGTTTTTGCAGAGTTATACCTTTGTTTTGAAACATAGGAGTGGGAAGTCAAATAGGGTTGTAGATTCCTTAAGTAGGAGGCATACATTGATTAAAAAGATGCAGATTGAAGTGGTTAGGTTCAATGAACTTAAGACACTATACACAAAAGATCCTAATTTTGCAGAGGCTTGGAAAGCTTGCAAGGAACTTGTTACAGTTGATAAGATAAGGTGGCTGGATTTCATAATCTAGGATGACATGTTATTTAAGGGAAGTCAATTGTGTATCCCGAGGAGTTCCATGAGAGAGAACCTGATAAAGGAGAAGCATAGTGGAGGAACGGCGGGACATTTTGTTCGGGATAAGACCATTTCCATTATCAGTGAGCATTATTATTGGCCTCAATTGTCACAGGATGTGAAGAAGTTTGTACAAAGCTGCAGGGTGTGTCAGATGGCTAAAGGAGTGAGCTAGAATACAAGCTTATATCAGCCCTTACCTGTACCAGAGAGGCCATGGGAGGATATAAGTATGGACTTTGTTCTTGGTTTGCCAAGGACACAATGAGGGAATGATTCAGTCTTTGTGGTGGTTGATAGGTTTTTGAAGATGGCACATTTCATTCCATATCAAAAGAACCATGATGTAGTCCACATTGCTGACTTGTTCTTTAAAGAGGTGGTGAGGCTACATGGTCTGCCAAAGAGTATTGTTTCAGATCGTGACACCAAATTTGTGGGGTACTTTTGGAGGACCTTGTGGAAGAAGCTGAAGACAGAGTTGAAGTTCAGTTCTGCACACCATCCACAAATAGATGGGCATATAGAGGTTGTTAACAGGAGTCTGTGGGTAACCTAAATGAGATGTTTTGGTAGGAGATAAACCTAAGGGATGGGACTTGATTCCACCTCTAAGCAGACTTTTCTTTACAACAATTCTCGTACAATTGTGTTAATCGTAGATCACCATTCCAGATTGTGCATGGAGGTAGCCCCAGAACAGCTCCAGAATTGAGGAAGATGGACCAAGAGAAGAAAATAAGTGCTAAAGCTGAGGATTTTGCAAAACACATCAAAGATATACATGAGGAGGTAAGATAACATATTAACATGAATATGCGCATAAGGCTAAGGCAGACTTAAGAGGAGGTATAAGGAGTTTCAGACAGGATGAAGTGATGGTCCACTTGAGGAAAGAAAGTGCAGCTGGAAACATATAACAAATTGAAGATGAAGAAGTTTGGTCCTTGTAAAATTTTGAAGAGGCATGATTCAGGGAATGCATATGAGGCAGAGTTGCTGGATGGATTCAACATTTCCCCTGTGTTCAACATTTCAGATTTGATAGAGTATCATGAAAGTGGTGCAGAGGAAGTACCAACGATGGAACAGTGTGGGATTCCAACACCCACTTCAGAAAAGGAAGAGATTGAAGAAATCCTGGATAGTCGTGTGGGAAGGAGTACCAGGAATAGGCAGTATGAAGAATATTTGGTGAAATGGAAAGGAAGGCCTGTTGAAGATTCATCCTGGTTGCCTAAGGTAGAGGTCAACTGTTTGGGTTTTCCTCCACCATCTGAGACG